>PVIH01028164.1:0-15649 GCA_004025045.1 Sigmodon hispidus | reverse complement strand
GATTCTGTTGATTTATTGTACTGCCTGCAGAAGGGCTGAGAGGGTGGTAGACTAGAAGGCCACTATCAGAATAGCCCTGATTGCCACTATGGGGTTATGCATAGACTTTGATATCCATGGTTGCTTAGGCTGGTCCCCTGGGTTCCGCATTCCCCTGGGGAAGCCATCAGGTTAGCTGCTTTTCTCTTCCTCCCTTTCTGTCCCCAATATTTTCTCTCCATACTCCCCACCATGTGTCCTCAGCAGGGACCTTCAGCATCTGGCAGGTACCCAAAGCCCTGTATCTACTAGGAGCACAGTCATGGAAGCCCTGAGGTCCCTGAGCCCCATTTACTCACTGCACCATGACTCTCATCTTCCAGACCTCCTCCCACTCCTTGCAGTTGCATACTGCCTCATGTTGGCCAGTGTGGTCTTAGCTGCTGTGCAGCCATCTTGTGCTGTGAGATCAGCCTTTTGCCTTTTTTTGCTTTAAAAAGGGTGGAGGGATTGCAGCCATGTCCCATGGACATTGACATTCACAGTGCTCTACTGCCATCAAGCGGGTCTCGATTGTCTATCCTGCCAGCAGGATCCTGTGCATCTGTGGACATGGGGCTGCCCTGCCTAGGAAAAGACAACAGTCCTGGCCCTGCAGGGCAGATGCAGGACTCCATGGCTCCTTGGTTCAGGAAGGTGGGGGAGAAAGCAGGGTCCAGGGTACAGGCTCTGAGCATCAAGAGGCATGTCGGGTTGGGTTCAGGCACACCAGTTCCCGGGTTTCTGAGCTGCCGTATTGCCTGCAGGACATAATATCTGTCTGTTCAAGAGATTCTGCAGGCTGGGCTACATCTGGGTTCACCTGGGAGCTTGTCCTTCATGCCCATGAACTCTGCAGCTAGCTCATCTGCAAGAAATCACTTTCTTTACCATGCCAGCCAGGGAACACGTGGCTTTTGCATGAGCCTACTAGCAGCAGCTGGCATTGCTCACTTCCATTGTCCACACAACACAACACACACACACACACACACATACACACACAGAGAAGTCTCTGAAATTAACAGAGGACGTAATCTGTTCAATAGTACTGGTGTGTGTGAGTATGTGTGTTTCTGTATGTGTGTATGATGTATGTGTGTGTGTCGGTTATTTTATTCTTTGAATCTTGTCTAAAGAAGAAGCTCTTCCCATGAGAGTTTTTAGACCAAGTCAGAGAGGGCACAATGTGTATCAGTTAAGTTTGTCAGCTAAGGGTTGAAGGTGGCACTACATGTTGGCATGTAGGGGAAAACTTTAAGGTCTCCATCTTTCTGATTCAACCCAGGTGGTCACACGGAATGGAGTGGTCCTGTCCTGGGTGTGTTATGTCACAGTTTGAATGTAGTGTTTCTCTTCTTGTGGCTTGGTGAAAGAGAACATTTTATGGGAACTATTTCAAAGTTGGAAAAAATGCTTTTATTTTATTTATTTTTGACATTGTTCTCCTGGCACCACTTGGACTTCAGTCAAACACACACACACACACACACACACACACACACACACACACACACACACACACATCTGATCCCCAGGGTTAGAACCTTCTAGCCTCAGAGCCAATATCCCCAGGAGGTTTGGGACAGAGGGAGAATTGGGAAAACAGAGCTATTATTGTCTGGTGGTGGCATGGAGAGTGATGGTCTGCTAGTGTACATCTGATAAGATGTTAGCAGTGTGGAGGTAGGCTTCTGGAGACTCTCAGTTCTCACAGAAGTAAGTCATCCAGTTGAGTTGAGAGTGGATAGCATCTCCCAACAAAACGTGGATATTGTGCTGGAACCAGACAGGCCTAGCTGCACTGGATGACTTGGATGGGACTGAATATAGAAGTCAGGGAATGTGTCAGACAGAGGGAAAGGAGGAAATATCTGGGGAGGGGACAGGTAGGTATGAGTGAGATAGATGTTGGCAGGAGAGGAGAAAGAGAATGAATCATGGTGTATGAAGAGGTGATGTTTACAAGCAGGCTTTAGGCCATGAACTCCTGTCTTGGGAAAGAAGTTTCCATTTAATGGATCTAGCCCATGAGGATCAAGATGAAGGCATCTTGAGTGTTTCTTGTTTGGTGAGAATTCACTGAGGTGGACAATGGTGGGATGTGCTACATGCCCCCTGTGTAGAATCTATCTTATTCTTCCATGGTGTCTATTTTGCATCTTCTTGGTCTCCTTGATCCCTTTCAAGAGCTCAGTTTGTCCTTTGAGACTAAGCCTGACCAGAAGATTGTGTATGTCCAGAGAGAATACATAAAATTTCCTGTCTGAAATGGAATTGGGGAATTTGGAGCAATAAAAGAGAAGGCTCCTGTTGGTTGTCTGTTGGTTGGTGTAGGGTGGGGTTGAGTGGTGAACTGTGCAAAGATGTGGGGAGGGCCTATACAGTGATGGAGCTAGAGGTCTCTAAGAACGATTGCCTGGCAATGCGTAGGAGATGGTTAGGGTCCAGGGAATGATAGGTAAAAAGAAATGGGTGGAGTGAATGTACCTTCATTTAATGTCTACTTGTCTTTGTTTTGTTTTTTTTTTTAAAAAAAAACCTTTATTTGCCTTGGTGTTTGCATGTAACTCTGAACTGGAAGTACAGACAGCTGGGAATTGAACTCTGGTGCTCTGGAAGACCAGTCAAAGTTCCTAACACCTGAGCCATCTCTCCATCCCTGTCTACTTGTCTTTGTATCAGGGTCCTTGTTGACCAGCTTCTTGGGGCAAAGTTGCTGATATCCCTGGCCCCTTGATGGCCCCTGTTGTGGATGAATTTGGACATGATCTATGTGAACCCACATGCAGGTCCTATGAATGGCAGGAAGACTAAGGAATTTGGTGGCCCTACTCCTCTCACAAAAGAACATCTGAACATCAGACCATGGGACCTCAGACCTAAGACCCTGTAGACTAAAGAAGTGCACACAGCTAGCTGCCTGCCTGTTGTCTAGTGTCCAACTGGGAAGGGCTTTCTGACAGGAAGGTGGGAATCCAGTGCTTGTCCTGGAAACCCCAATGAGGTGGGGTTCATCACATGTATCATATGACAACGTTCCTTTGTGTTCTGGACTTGCCTGCCCCTGAAACCTGCTGCCCTCCCAGTCCTGGACAACCTTGTCAGCCCCAATTCTTGACTACTTACTGGACTTAAAAGCCTACTTTTGCCCAGGGTACAAGGTTTCAGTTGACCTTAGACTCACTGGGCAGCAATAGTGGAGACATGGGTGGGAAGGTTCTAGAAGGATTCTGTTGATTTATTGTACTGCCTGCAGGAGGGCTGAGAGGGTGGGGGACTAGAAGGCCACTGTCAGAATAGCCCTGATTGCTGCAATCTGGCAATGCATAGACGCTGATATTCATGGTTACTTAGGCTGGTCCCCTTGGGTCTGCATTCCCCTGGGGTAGCCTGCAGGTTTGCAGCTTTTCTCTTCCTCCCTTTCTGTCCCCAAGGTTTCTTCTCCATACTCCCCACCATGTGTCCTCAGCAGGAACCTTCAGCATCTGGCTGGTACCCAAAGCCCTGTATCTCCTGGCAGATCAGTCATGGAAGCTCTGATGTCCCCCAGCCCATCTCCTCACTGCACCACGACTCCCATCTTCCAGACCTCCTCCTGCCCCTTGCAGTTGCTTACTGCCTCATGTTGGCCAGTGTGGTCTTAGCTGCTGTGCAACCATCTTGTGCTGTGTGATCAGCCATTCACGTTTTTTTGCTTTTCAAAGGGTGGAGGGAGTGCAGCCATGTCCCATGGACATTAACATTCACAGTGCTCTACTGCCATCAAGCGGATCTAGATTGTCTATCCTGCCAGCAGGATCCTGTGCCTCTGTAGACAAGGGGCTGGTCAGGCTAGGAAAAGACCACAGTGGTGGGCCTGCAGGGCAGATGCAGGACTCCACGTCTCCTTGTTCCAGGAGATGTGGGTAGGAAGCAGGGTCCAGGGTACAGGCTCTGGGCATCAAGGGGCATGTCGGGTTGGGTTCAGGCAACACCAGCTCTCGGGTTTCAGAGCTGCCATATTGCATGCAGGACAGGATGTCTGTCTGTTCAAGATATTCTGCAGGCTGGGCTGCATCTGGGTTCATCTGGGAGCTTGTCCTTCATGCCCATGAACTCTCCAGCTAGCTCATCTGCAAGACCTCACTTTCCTTACCATGCCAGCCAGGGAACATGTGGCTTTTGCATGAGTGTATGAGCAGCAGCTGGCATTGCTAACTTCCAGAGTCCACACAACACAACACACACACACACATACTCACACAGAGAAGTCTCTGAAATTAACAGAGGACATAATCTGTTCTATAGTACTGGTGTGTGTATGTATGTGTGTGTTTCTGTAGGTGTGTATGATGTATGGATGTGTGGGGGGTTATTTTATTCTTTGAATCTTGTCTAAAGAAGAATCCCTTCCCATGAGAGTTTTTAGACCCAGTCAGAGAGGGCATAATGTGTATCAGTTATGTTTGTCAGCTAAGGGTTGAAGGTGTAACGACATGTTGGCATGTAGGGGAAACCTTTAAGGTCTGCATCTTTGTGATTCAGCCCAGGTGGTCACAAGATATGGTGTGGTCCTGTCCTTGGTGTGTTATGTCACAATTTAAATTTGAATGTAGAGTTTCTCTTCTTGTGGTTAGGTGAAAGAGAACATTTTATGGGAACCATAGCAAAGTTGGAAAAATTGCTTTTATTTTATTTTTTTTGACATTGTTCTCCTGGCACCACTTGGAATTCAGTCAAACACACACACACACACACACACACACACACACACACACCTGATCCCCAGGGTTAGACACTTCTAGCCTCAGAGCCAATACCCCCAGGAGGCTTTGGATAGAGGGAGAGTTGGGAAAACAGAGCTATTATTGTCTGCTGGTGGCACAGAGAGTGATGGTCTGCTAGTGTACATTTGATAAGATGTTAGCAGTGTGGAGGTAGGCTTCTGGAGACTCTCAGTTCCCAAGAAGGAAGGTGTCCAGTTGAGTACAGAGTGGATAGCATCTCCCAACAACACATGGATTTTGTGCTGGAACGAGACAGGCCTAGCTGCCCTCGATGACTTGGATGGCACTGAATATATAAGTCAGGAAAGGTGTCAGACAGAGGGAGAGGAGGAAGTATCTGGGTGGGGCACAGGTAGGAATGAATGAGATAGATGTTGGCAGGAGAGGAGAAAGAGAATGAATCATTGTGTATGAAGAGTTGATGTTTACAGGCAGGCTTTGGGCCATGAACTCCTGTCTTGGGAAAGAAGTTTCCTTTTCATGGATCTAGCCCATGAGGATCAAGATGAAGGCATCCTGAGTATTTCTTGTATGGTGAGAATTCACTGAGGTGGACAATGGTGGGATGGGCAGCACACTCCCTGTGTGACTGTTGAATCTATCTTCTTCTCCCATGGTGTCTAGTTTGCATCTTCTTGGTCTCCTTGAATCCCTTTCAAGTGCTCAGTTTGTCCTTTGAGACTAAGCCCGACCAGAAGATTGTGTTTGTCCAGAGAGATTACATAAAATTTCTGTCTGAAAGGGAATTGGGGAATTTGGAGCAATAAAAGAGAAGGCTCCTGTTGGTTGTCTGTTTGTTGGTGTAGTGTGGGTTTGAGTGTTGAGCTGTGCAAAGCTGTGGGGAGGGCCAATATTGTGCTGGAGCTGGAGGTCTCTAAGAAAGGTTACCTGGTAACGCCTAGGAGATGATTAGGGTCCAGGTACTGATAGGTAAAAAGTAAGGGGTGGAGTGAATGTACCTTCATTTAATGTCTACTTGTCTTTGTTTTGTTTTTTTTTTTAAAAAAAAAACTTTATTTGCCTTGGTGTTTGCCTGTAACTCTGAACAGGAACTACAGACAGTTGTGAACCTCCATGAGGGTGCTGGGAATTGAACTCAGGTCCTCTGGAAGAGCAGTCAAAGTTCCTAACAGCTGAGCCATCTCTCCAGCTCTGTCTACTTGTCTTTTTATCAGGGTCCTTGTTGGCCAGCTTCTTGGGGCAAAGTTGCTGATATCCCTGGCCCCGTGATGGCCCCTGCTGAGGATGAATTGGGACATGATCTATTTGAACCCACATGCAGGTCCTGTGAATGGCAGGAAGACTAAGGAATTTGGTGGCCCTTCTCCTGTCACAGAAGAACATCTGAACATCAGACTATGGGACCTCAGGCCTGGGACCCTGTAGACTAAAGAAATGCACACCTAGCTGCCTGCCTGTTGTCTTGTGTCCAACTGTTAAGGGATATCTGACAGGAAGGTGGGAATCCAGTGCTTGTCCTGCAACCCCCAATGAGGTGAGGGGTTCATCACAAGTGTCATATGACAACGTTCCTTTGTGTCCTGGACTTGCCTTCCCCTTGACCCTGCTGCCCTCCCAGTTCTGGACAACCTTGGCAGCGCCATTTCTTGACTACTTACTGGGCTTGGAAGCCTACTTTTGCCCAGGGTACAAGGTGTCAGTTGACCTTAGCCTAACTGGGCAGTCATAGTGGTGACAAGGGTGGGAAGGTTCTAGAAGGATTCTGTTGATATATTGTACTGCCTGCAGGACGGCTGAGGAAGTGGGGGACTAGAAGGCCATGTCAGAATAGCCCTGATTGCCACTTTGGGGTGATGCATAGACACTGATATCCATGGTTGCTTAGGCTGGTCCCCTGGGTTCCTCATTCCCCTGGGGCAGCTTGCAGGCTTGCAGCTTTTCTCTTCCTCCCTTTCTGTCCCCAAGGTTTCCTCTCCATACTCCCCACCATGTGTCCTCAGCAGGGACCTTCATCATCTGGCAGTTACCCTAAGACCTGTGACTCCTGGCAGCTCAGTCATGGAAGTTCTGACGTCCCTGAGCCCCATCTCTTCACTGCACCACTACTCCCATCTTCCAGACCTCATCCTGCCCCTTACAGTTGCATACTGACTCATGTTGGCCAGTGTGGTCTTAGCTGCTGTGCAGCCATCTTGTGCTGTGTGATCAGCCATTCACCTTTTTTTGCTTTTCAATGGGTGGAGGGAGTGCAGCCATGTCCCATGGACATTGACATTCATGGTGCTCTCCTGCCATCAAGTGGATCTAGATTGTCTATCCTGCCAGCCGGATCCTGTGCCTCTGTGAACATGGGACTGGCCAGGCTAGGAAAACACAACAGTGATGGCCCTGCTGGGCAGATGCAGGACTCCATGGCTCCTTTGTCCAGGAAATGTGGGTAGGAAGAAGTGTCCAGGGTACAGTCTCTGGGCATCAAGGGGCATGATGGGTTAGGTTCAGGCAGCACCAGTTCCCGGGTTTTAGAGCTGCCATATTCCCTGCATGACAGGATGTCTGTCGGTTCAAGAGATTCTGCAGGCTGGGCTGCATCTGTGTTCACTTGGGATCTTTTCATTCCTGCCCATGAACTATCCAGCTAGCTCATCTGCAAGACCTCACTTTTTTACCATGCCAGCCAAGGAACATGTGGCGTTTGCATGAGCCTACCAGCAGCAGCTGGCATTTCTAACTTCCAGAGTCCACACAACACAACTCACACACACACACACACACACATACACACAGAGAAGTCTCTGATATTAACAGAGGACAGAATCTGTTCTATAGTACTGGTGTGTGTGTGTATGTGTGTGTTTCTGTAGGTGTGTAAGATGTATGGGTGTGTGTGTGGGTTATTTTATTCTTTGAATCTTGTCTAAAGAAAAATCTCTTCAAATGAGAGTTCTTAGACCCTGTCAGAGAGGGCACAAAGTGTATCAGTTATGTTTGTCAGCTAAGGGTTGAAGGTGGAATGACATGTTGGCATGTAGGGGAAACCTTTAAGGTCCGCATCTTTCAGATTCAGCCCAGGTGGTCACAAGATATGGAGTGGTCCTGTCCTGGGTGTTTTATGTCACAGTTTTAATGGGCATGTAGAGTTTCTCTTCTTGTGTCTTGGTGAAAGAGAACATTTTATGGGAACTATTTCAAAGTTGGAAAAAATGCTTTTATTTTATTTATTTTTGACATTGTTCTCCTGGCACCACTTGGACTTCAGTCAAACACACACACACACACACACATCTGATCCCCATGGTTAGACCCTTCTAGCCTTAGAGCCAATACCCCCAGGAGGTTTTGGACAGAGGGAGAGTTGAGAAAACTGAGCTATTATTGTCGGCTGATGGCACGGATAGTGATGGTCTGCTAGTGTACATCTGATAAGATGTTAGCAGTGTGGAGGTAGCAGTGGTGAGAATTCACTGAGGTGAACAATGGTGGGATGTGGAGCACACTCCCTGTGTGACTGTTGAATCTATCTACTTCTCCCATTGTGTCTAGTTTGCATCTTCTTGGTCTCCTTGAATCCCTTTCAAGAGCTCAGTTTGACCTTTGAGACTATGCCCGACCAGAAGATTGTGTATGTCCAAAGAGATTACATAAAATTTCCTGTCTGAAAGGGAATTGGTGAATTTGGAGCAATAAAAGAGAAGGTTCCTGTTGGTTGTCTGTTGGTTGGTGTAGGGTGGGGTTGAGTGGTGAGCTGTGCAAAGCTGTGGGGAGTGCCTGTATTGTGATGGAGCTGGAGGTCTCTTAGAATGGTTACATGGCAACACCTAGGAGATGGTTAGGTTCCAGGGACTGATAGGTAAAAAGTAAGTGGTGGAGTGAATGTACCTTCAATTAATGTCTACCCGTCTTTTTTTTGTTTTTTTTAAAAAAACTTTATTTGCCTTGGTGTTTGCCTGTAACTCTGAACAGGAACTACAGACAGTTGTGAAACTCCATGAGGGTGCTGCAAATTGAACTCAGGTCCTCTGGAAGAGCAGTCAAAATTCCCAACAGCTGAACCATCTCTTCAGCCCTGTCTACTTGTCTTTTTATCAGGGTCCTTGTTGGCCAGCTTCTTGGGGCAAAGTTGCTGATATCCCTGGCCCCTTGAAGGCCCCTGCTGAGTATGAATTTGGACATGATTTATGTGAACCCACATGCAGGTCCTGTGAATGGCAGGAAGACTAAGGAACTTGGTGGCCCTTCTCTTACAGAAGAACATCTGAACATCAGACCATGGGACCTCAGGCCTAGGACCCTGTAGACTAAAGAAGTGCACACATCTAGCTACCTGCCTGTTGCCTTGTGTCCATCTGGGAAGGGAATTCTGCCAGGTAGGTGGGAATCCAGTACAAGTCCTGGAACCCTCAATGAGGTGTGGTGTTGATCCCATGTGTCATATGACAACGTTCCTTTGTGTTCTGGACTTGCCTGCCCCTGAAACCTGCTGCCCTCCCAGTCCTGGACAACCTTGGCAGCCCCAATTCTTGACTACTTACTGGGCTTGGAAGCCTACTTTTGCCCAGGGTACAAGGTGTCAGTTGACCTTATCCTAACTGGGCAGTCATAGTGGTGACAAGGATGGGAAGGTTCAAGAAGGATTCTGTTGATATATTGTACTGCCTGCAGGAGGGCTGAGAGGGTGGGGGACTAGAAGGCCACTGTCAGATTAGCCCTGATTGCCCTTATGGGGCGAAGCATAGCCTCTGATATCCATGGTTGCTTAGGTTGGTACCCTGGGTTCCGCATTCCCCTGGGGTAGCCTGCAGGCTTGCTGCTTTTCTCTTCCTCTCTTTCTGTCCCCAAAGTTTCCTCTCCATACTCCCCACCATGTGTCCTCAGCAGGGACCTTCATCATCTGGCAGTTACCCTAAGACCTGTGACTCCTGGCAGCTCAGTCATGGAAGTTCTGACGTCCCTGAGCCCATCTCTTCACTGCACCACTACTCCCATCTTCCAGACCTCCTCCTGCCCCTTGCAGTTGCATACTGCCTCATGTTGGCCAGTGTGGTCTTAGCTGCTGTGCAGCCATCTTGTGCTCTGTGATCAGCCATTTGCCTTTTTTTGCTTTTCAAAGGGTGGAGGGAGTGCAGCCATGTCCCATGGACATTGACATTCACGGTGCTCTACTGCCATCAAGCAGATCTAGATTGTCTTTTCTGCCAGCAGGATCCTGTGCATCTGTGGACATGGGGCTGGTCAGGCTAGGAAAAGACCACAGTGCTGGGTCTGCAGGGAAGATGCAGGACTCCATGTCTCCTTGGTCCAGGAGATGTGGGTAGGCAGCAGGGTTCAGGGTACAAGCTCTGGGCATCAAGGGGCATGACAGGTTGGGTTCAGGCAGCACCAGCTCCCAGGTTTTGGAGCTGCCATATTGCCTGCAGGACAGTATGTCTTTCTGTTCATGAGATTCTGCAGGCTGGGCTGCATCTGTGTTCACTTGGGAGCTTTTCATTCCTGCCCATGAACTGTCCAGCTAGCTCATCTGCAAGACCTCACTTTTTTACCATGCCACCCAAGGAACATGTGGCTTTTGCATGAGCCTACCAGCAGCAGCTGGCATTTCTCACTTCCAGAGTCCACACAACATAACACTCACACACACACACACATACACACACAGATAAGTCTCTGATATTAACAGAGAACATAATCTGTTCTATAGTACTGGTGTGTGTGTGTATGTATGTGTTTTTGTAGGGGTGTAAGACGTATGGGTGTGTGTGTGGGTTATTTTATTCTTTGAATCTTGTCTAAAGAAGAATCTCTTCCCATGAGAGTTCTTAGACCCTGTCAGAGAGGGCACAATGTGAATCAGTTATGTTTGTCAGCTAAGGGTTGAAGGTGGAATGACATGTTGGCATGTAGGGGAAACCTTTAAGGTCTGCATCTTTCTGATTCAGCCCAGGTGGTCACAAGATGTGGTGTGGTCTTGTCCTGAGTGTGTTATGTAACAGTTTGAATGGGCATGTAGAGTTTCTCTTCTTGTGGCTTGGTGAAAGAGAACATTTTATGGGAACCATAGGAAAGTTGGAAAAATTGCTTTTATTTTATTTATTCTTGACATTGTTCTTCTGGCACCACTTGGAATTCAGTCAGACACACACACACACACACACACACACACATAAACACACACACGCACACATCTGATCCCCAGGGTTAGAACCTTCTAACTTCAGAGTCAATACCCCCAGTAGGTTTTGGATAGAGGGAGAGTTGGGAAAACAGAGCTATTATTGTCTGCTGCTGGCATGGAGAGTGATGGTCTGCTAGTGTACATCTGATAAGATGTTAGGATTGTGGAGGTAGGCTTCTGGAGACTCTCAGTTCCCTCAGAAGTAAGGCTTCCATTTGAGTAGAGAGTGGATAGCGTCTCCCATCAAAACATGGATTTTGTGCTTGAACCAGACAGGCCTAGCTGCCCTCAATGTCTTGGATGGGACTGAATATATAAGTCAGGAAAGGTGTCAGACAGAGGGAGAGCAAGAAGTATCTTGGGGGGTGCAGGTAGGAATGAATGAGATAGATGTTGGCAGGAGAGGAGAAATAGAATGAATCAAGGTTTATGAAGAGTTGATGTTTACAAGCAGGCTTTTGGCCATGAATTCCTGTCTTGGGAAAGAAGTTTCCTTTTCATGGATCTAGCCCATGAGTATCAAGATGAAGGCATCCTGAGTGTTGCTTGTGTGGTGAGAATTCACTGAGGTGGACAATGGTGGGATTTGCAGCACGCGCCCCTGTGTGACTGTTGAATCTATCTTCTTCTCCCATGGTGTCTAGTTTGCATCTTCTTGGTCTCCTTGAATCCCTTTCAAAAGCTCAGTTTGTCCTTTGAGACTAAGCCCGACCAGAATATTGTGTATGTCCAGAGAGATTACATAAAATTTCCTGTCTGAAAGGGAATTGGGGAATTTGGAGCAATAAAAGAGAAGGTTCCTGTTTGTTGTCTGTTTTTTGGTGTAGGGTGGGGTTGAGTGGTGAGCTGTGCAAAGCTGTGGGGAGGGCCTATATTGTGATGGAGCTGGAGGTCTCTAAGAACGGTTGCCTGGCAACGCCTAGGAGATGGTTAGGGTCCAGGGACTGATAGGTAAAAAGTAAGGGGTGGAGTGAATGTTTCTTCATTTAATGTCTACTTGTCTTTGTGTCTTTGTTTTGTTTTTTTTTTTAAAAAAAAAACTTTATTTATTTGCCTTTGTATTTGCCTGTAACTCTGAACTGGAACTACATACAGTTGTGAACCTCCAAGACAGTGCTGGGAATTGAACTCAGGTCCTCTGGAAGAACAATCAGAATTCCTAAAAGCTGAGCCATCTCTCCAGCCCTGTCTACTTGTCTTTGTATCAGGGTCCTTGTTGACCAGCTTCTTGGGGCAAATTTGCTGATATCCCTGGCCCCTTGATGGCCCCTGCTGAGGATGAATTTGGACATGATCTATATGAACCCACATGCAGGTCCTGTGAATGGCAGGAAGACTAATTAATTTGGTGGCCCTTCTCCTGTCACAGAAGAACATCTGAACATCAGACCATGGGACCTCAGGCCTGGGACCCCATAGACTCCAGAAGTTCACACAGCTAGCTGTCTGCCTGTTGCTGTGTGTCCATCTGGGAAGTGAGTTCTGCCAGGTAGGTGGGAATCCAGTCCTGGTCCTGGGACCCCAAAGAGGTCTGGGGCATCCCATGTGTCATATGACAACGTTCCTTTGTGCTCTGGACTTGCCTGCCCCTATAACCTGCTGCCTTCCCAGTCCTGGACAACCTTGGCAGCCCCAATTCTTGACTACTGACTTAGCTTGGAAGCCTATTTTTGCCCAGGGTGCAAGGTGTCAGCTGACCTTAGGGTAACTGTGCAGCCATAGTGGTGAGCAGGGTGTAAAGGGTCAAGTAGGATTCTTTGAATTATTGTACTGCCTGCAGGAGGGCTGAGAGTGTGAGGGACTAGAAGGCCACTGTCAGAATTGTCCTGATTGCTGCTAAGGTGCCATTCATAAATGCTGGTTTCCAAGGATGCTTAGGCTATTCACCTGGTAACCACATTCTCCTGGGATAGACTGCAGGCTTGCTGCTTTTCTCTTCTTCCCTTTCTGACCCCAAGGTTTCCTCTTCACACTCCCCACCATGTGTCCTCAGTGGGGACCTTCAGCTTCTGGCAGGTACCCAAAGCCCTGTATCTCTGGGCAGCTCAGGGAAGGAAGCCCTGAGGTCCCTGAGCCCTATTTCCTCACTGCTCCGCAACTCCCATTCTCCATACATCCTTCTGCCACTTGCAGTTGCTTACTGACTCATGTTGGCCAGTGTGGTCTTAGCTGCTGGGCAGCCATCTTGTGCTGTGTGATCAGCCATTTGACAGTTTTTGCTTTGGAAAGGGCAGAAGGAGTGCAGGGGTGTCACATGTCCATTGATATTCAAGGTGCCTTACTCCCATCAAGCAGATCTAGTTGTCTATCCCACCAGCAGGGTCCTGTGTCTCTGTGGACATGGGGCTGGCCAGGCTAGGAAAAGCCAACAGTGGTGGCCCCACTGGACAGATGCAGGACTCCATGGCTCCTTGGTCCAGGAGAGGTGGGGGAGGAAGCAGGGTCCAGGGCACAGGCTTTGGGTGACAATGGGCCTGCCGGGTTGTGTTCAGGCAGCATGCGCTCCCAGGTCCAGGGGCCAACATTTTTGCCTGCTGGACAGGATATCTGTGCAGGAGATTCTGCATCCTGGGATGCATCTGGGTTCACCTGGGACCTTGTCCTTCATGCCCCTGAACACTCCAACTAGCCCATCTGCAAGCCCTCACTGTCTTTATCATGGCAGCCAGGGAACCTGTGGCTTTGCATGAGCCTACCAGTAGCAGCTGGCATTGTTCCCTTCCACACAACACAACACACTCACAGACACACATACACAAACACACACTCACACACACACACTTAGAGAAATCTCTGAAATTAACATAGGACATAATCTTTCAATAGTACTGGTGTGCATGTGTATATGTGTGTTTCTGTAGGTATGTAGGTTGTATGTGTGTGTGTGTGGGTAATTTTATTCTTTGAGTCTTGTCTAAAGAGGAAGCTCTTCCCTTGAGAGTCCATAAACCCGGTCAGAGAGGGCACAATGTGTATCAGTTATGTTTGTCAGCTAAGGGTTGAAATTTGAAAAACATGTTGGCATGTAGGGGAAGCCTTTAAGGTCTCCATCCTTCTGATTCAGCCCAGGTGGTCACAAGGTATGGAGTGGTCCTGTCCTGGGTGTGTTATGTCATAGGTTGAATGGGCATGTAGAGTTTCCTTTCTTGTGGCTTAGTGAAAAAGAACATTTTATGGGAAACATAGCAAAGTTGGCAAAATTGCTTTTCTTTTATTTATTTTTGACATTGTTCTCCTGGCATTCCCCCATGGCGTCACATCTCCCGATTGAGCTACTGCCAATCTGAGTCTGACATGTCCTAGGCAGCGGCCAGTTTCCTATATAAGGGACAGGTTTTAGCAGTTTGGGGTCTCTGCCTTGTAAGCTTATTCTCTCCCTCTCAAGATGCATTAAAGCTTTTCTACAGAAGGATCCTATGTGTGCCGCATTGTTCTTGCTGGTGAGACAGTAGTGCGGGATACCTGGTGCTGAAAACCTGCGAAATTTCAACATCATTGGCATCATCAGAGACCCCTTGAACCCAATGAGGATTCAGAACTGCAGGCCTGTACGTTCAGAGAGGTATGTCTTTTCTGGATTTTGGCTTGAACTTGTCACCACCGTGGGAGGGTAATGTTGAGGCATTGGTAATTGTTTTGGGAGCCTTACTGATCCTCCTCTTGGGAGGGTTCTGCTTTCATTATTTCCAGGATAGCATGTCAGAAACTGAATGTAGTGAGAGGTTAGGCATGCAAAAAAGGCAACCAATCCCTAATAAGATAAAAGGCCCTCCAGGTGAGTCTCTTGACAAGGGAGTGTATTCTCATGGATCTGGCAGTTCCCTACGTACTGTAAAAAAAAAGGGGGGGACTACCTCATACCCTATGCAGAAATTACAAGCTTTAAACTTAAAGATTTCTGATGATTCAGGGGACTCACAAAATGAAGAATTAAAAACTGAGGAGGAGGCAGAACTGGATGAGGAGGCAGCATGGTATGAAGGAGAGAGGTACCATCCAGATGACTGCCTACCAAGTAACAAAAGGGCAGCTAAATCTACACAGTGAGTTCCAGGACAACCAGGGCTGTGTAAACAGATCCTGTCTAAAGAAGTCGAAAGCCAAATCAAAAAATAAATAAAAAATGTTGGGGTTTTGGTGCCTAATTAGAGATACATCACAAGATGCCACACAAGAGTTTATTAAAGGGAGTTACTGAACAGGTACTGGGAAGCAGGGAGGGGGGGAGTAGCAGCTTTCACGGACACAGATCTACATAGCAATGCCTGGGGGGCATGCACTTGGTATGGCATACTCTAACAGCACCATGTTGGGCCTGCCATGTGGGTGTGGCTGTGAATTCTAGCATCTCACACAGATGTGAATTATAAATAAAAAAAAAAAAAAAACAACTTGGTTTATGTGGAGGAGGGAGAAAATAGACTCGGTGAATGTACTCTTAAGGCTGCTTTGAGCTGTCTTAGGAGCAAAGATGTATCCTCTGGTGGTCAGTCTGCTGTGCTTTGCTGCTCATTTCCTGCAGTTCTGGGAGTTTAAGTCATGGAATGATGAAGCTAAATTTTCTGGAGCTTGGGAAAAAAAAGTATGAGTTAGTAAGAGAACCTTGAGATTGACAGATTAAGAGGAAATAGAGGGAGAAAAAAAAGGTTTGAAATTGGAACATGTGTAACTGTAAGATAGGCTTTGTCTATCTTTTAAATAAACCTTGAGGTAGCTGTTTTGTGTTTCTTTC
>PVIH01028163.1:0-15660 GCA_004025045.1 Sigmodon hispidus | reverse complement strand
CTGAAAGGCACCTGAAAAAGTGCTCTTCATCTTTAGCCATCAGAGAAATGCAAATCAAAACAACTTTGAGATACCACCTAACACCTGTTAGATTGGCTAAGATAAAAGGCACAGATGACAGCCTATGCTGGAGAGGATGCGGATCAAGGGGAACACTCCTCCATTGTTGGTGGGATTGTAAGCTTGTTCAGCCACTTTGTCCACGTTTTTTTTAAGATAAGGTATTTGGCTGGACCTGGATTCATTGATTCTCACTAGTCTGTTTAGTTAGCCAGCTTGTCCAGGGGAATCTCTTGTTTCTCTTTTCTGAGTTTATAGGTGGCCGTCATGTTTACCTACTTTTATCTGAGTTTTAGAGATATCCATACAGTTTTCACATTTGTACTGCAAAATTTTGATACTGAAGATACTGGAAATATCTTCTCCAGCTCAAAGCTGACATTATTTTTTACTCAAAAGTTTTGTAGGCAAGATCAACCTCAGCCACTATATGTAGCAAAGGCCTGCTTTTTTTCATGCTATATATTTCTTCAGATGTTTAAACATGAAAACTTTCTTATATGTTGGTGGATATTTCAAGTTTTCCAGTTAGAGGAAATTATGAATAATGACACTGAAAGTATATTTTCTTATAAGTCTGTCTTTTGGTAGATATCAGTGTATGATTCAAGGCAGAGTCTCATATAGCCAGTATGTTTATTTAATAGTACATGTATATAGTTTTCCAGTTTTTTCTCATTCCTCAACTTTTGTTAATTCAATTATCAGGTTTTTCAGTTTCTTTTTTATTTTTTATAAGATCCCTTACTGATAAATTATGTTTTGTTTTATATTATATAGCCACAGCTCTTTCTGCTCATACAGCAACTATGTTCCCATGATTGTACTCTTCTAGAGGTCTTATGATGGCTTGTAGCATATTTAATTTTTGTTTTATTCTCCTGACCTAATAATTAGCAACTTAGATCTCTCTCTCTCTCTCTCTCTCTCTCTCTCTCTCTCTCTCTCTCTCTCTCTACCTCCCTCTTTTTCTCAATCTCTCCCTCCCTCCCTCTCTCTCTCTTTTCCTTTCTCCCTCCCCCTTCTGTCTTTTTTATACTCCTTAGTTCCTGTCTCAAAACTTTATACCTAGGGCACACCATTAAAACTAGAATTTTCTTCTCCAAGGTGCATCAGGGAAAGTCTAGTCTTTACCTGTTCTCCTGTTTTGTGCTGATGTTAAAGAAATTCTCTGGTTTGGTATCATCTGGTCCTAGGTTACTGAGTGCCTTCTTCAAACGGGTCCTGTCCCATGTTCTGGAGGGAGGAATGTTGAGCTATATCCAGAGGCATGGAGGATTTGTGCAAGAGAAAATTCCTTGCTTAGGTGTCCTGGTCTGTTAGTTATTATGGCTAATGATTTTATTTAAATATATGTTTTATTCCATATTAGCAGGAGTCAGAAGAACATTGATCGTTTTTATTTATTTATGTTTTGTTGTTGTTTTAAATCTCTTTCAGGAAGTTTAATAGGCAATATAAGTATTGAATTGCATTTTAAAAGTTTTATTTCAAGTGATTCAGACCAGTATGAACTCTTTTTCTTAGGATAGCCAGAACATTTCAGATAATATACTAAAACATCTTTTTGTAAACATATAAAGGACAGCATCTGTTCAATTCTTTTGTCTATTTTCTTTCTGTTTGTTTGCCTGAGCTTTGGTTACATATTTGTAGAAACTCTATAACCAAACACAAATTCCCTCGGAATATCCTAACTTTTAAGTAAGTGATTTTAGTCATTTTGGGGTTTTATTTCTTAGAGAAATATTAATTTCAATATATCCAATGTTGTCCACTGGTTAGTTATTGCTTGTATTAATATTCAAAAGATTTACTCACTTGTCTTTCATTTTTAGTTAAAATTCACATACGAAGAATGTTATTCCAACAGCGCAGATTACTTTAGAACATATGTAGTTATATATATATTACATGTAACACTGGTTAGTGAAAAAAAGAGGCCATGTATTTGAAATAGAGCAAGGATAGGTATCTGGGGAAGTTTGTGAAAGGAAAGGGAAGGGGAGAAATAATGTAATTATGTTATAACCTTAAAAATAAAATAAATAATAAAAATATATTTAGCTAAACATTCCATATTGGAACTGTATGATTTCTGATTGGGAGGTTTTTCTTTAGAAATAAATGAGTTAATTATTAGTTAGATATAGATAATCAGTTGACTATCACTAATAACCCAGAATTCTGTAGATTTGAAGAAAAAAACCTTTTGTTTATTTATTCACATTTTTGTGGCTCAGATGAATGATTTCTCTTGCATGCTTTTACTTGTGTGAATGTGTTAGCTGATAGGTAGCTGGTGATTGGTTTAGCAGGTTATGTAAAAAGATAGGTCCTTCTTCATCCTCAGAGTGGTCCAATAAGCACAGGTTGGTATCCTTTAAAGGCAAAGTACTCCATAAATCCAGAATTTACTAAACTAAGTTTACCTCACAGATCCAGGTAAGTTTCATGGCCAGACCGAGTGTCAACTCACTCATGGGAAGCACAAAGATGTCATATGCAGTTTATCTGTGGTTGTCAATATATCTATCATCATGGCAAAGTCAAAGCTCCCATTCTCTGTGAGTTTGTTTTCTTTCTGAAAGAATTTTTTGGGAGACCCACAATAAGTCAAGCTTAAGGAATGACTGATATCCAAACAAGAAAAGTGGAAGCCCAATGGCTGTAGCAAGAGTAACTTCCTATGTCAAATCTTCACCTTGACACTGTTGTGTCTGTTTCATTTCTCCTCCTCTCCCCTCACTTTCCACCACCCGGCACCTATGTAGATAACACTTCTCTGTTATTGTACCATATCAGCTACAAATCAGTCAGAAAAGAAAAAAGATCTCTTTCAGTTCTTACACTGGTTGCGTGAACTGCATGGCTTGGCAAGCCCAGACTTCACAGGCAGGCCAGAGGAAGGACAGGCTGGAACTCTGAACTAAATTGAATATGGCACAAACTCTCCTTTATGGCAATGATACTCTATTTTCAAGGACTTTTCATTTTTTTTAAATTTTTTAACTTTATATATAAATATTTATATCTATATATATATGTACATAGATAGATGACATATATATAGAGAGAGAAAGAGAGAGAGACAGAGATAGATATATAATTTTCAGAGACTTAGACATGGTTGAAACAGGCCCATTCAAATATCTAAAAAAATCTTTCTGTGTGGTTATAAATGTTAATTGGTTTTACAAAATACCTCACAGCTAACTTAGATCAATGATCAATGGGATCATGGGAAGTCAGCCTTATATATGAACTTCAAGAACAGCACAGCTCTTTGGGATATATTCCATCAATATAATTAAAATGTGTTGTGCCATATTATTTTTCCCATTCTTCTTAGAACTGTAATTTATTCTTTACATAAAATACCTTCTATGCAAATGATGATTAAGGATGCAAATATACATCAGCTATTTTAAGAGTACAAAGGTACACATAGTTAAGATCCCTTACTGATAAATTATGTTTTGTTTTATATTATATAGCCACAGCTCTTTCTGCTCATACAGCAACTATGTTCCCATGATTGTACTCTTCTATGAGGCAGCCCTGACCTAGCTGTAACCTTACTGTTACTGTTATTGGTCACTTCCATTGACATCTCTTGAGAATGCTGAGATCAGTCTTGATTCCCAGTTCACTGTCTCACAACTTATCTCATATGTCCATAAATCCAGTTGGTTTTTCTTTAAGAATGTTTGCAGTTCTCAGCAGCAGCTGCTCAACCACCCATGATCCTGTTCACCTTTGCTTTAATTCTCTACTGGACTTTGCTAATAGAATTTGTGATAATCTTGGAAGATGTGAAGAAAACTCAGATAAAATTTACTTAAAAATGTTAGTATTTTTAATATTCAAGTTTTGCTTTTCACTCCCTAGAACTTTTTTTCCTGGTACATGTGTGACTTTTTCTGCCAGTTCCTTTTCAGTCATTATCCCTCATCTACATGCACATATGAATAAAACCTCTACAGAGCAATGTGTAGCTTACAGGTAAGTGAGATCACATATAAAATGTGATAACAAACTAGTAATTACCCAGAATACAAAAAAAAACATATGGATTAGAAAATTGCCTAACAAAAGAGATGATTCCAGTGTTGATACTGATATATAACTACACACACACACACACACACACACACACACACACACACATATATACCCTCAGCTAGTGGTGGGATGGTGCATAGACATTCTTGCCCACTCTGCTAGGGTTTTGTCTGGGTGAAGCTTGCAGGTCTTGTGCATGATGTTTTAAGTTATGAATTCATATTGGCATATCCCCTGTGGTGTCTGAAAAATATTGCTCCCTTGAAGTTATCCAGAGGAAAAAAAAGTCATATTGTTTTTATATTTTTATTTTTAAGATGTATTTCCTGGTAGCCTGACTACAGACTACCAGGAATTCCTAATTCCAATACTACATGCACAGCACACACTAAATTTGATTGAGAAAGAAGGAAAATAAACAATCTCAAATTTGTGAGGGAAAGGACTGGGGTCAGTGAGTGAATGATAAGAGAATAGCTGAGGAGGTGAGTATGTTCCAAGTACACTGCATGAAATTATCAAATAATTAATAGAAAAGCAAGTATATCTTACAAAGTGCTTAATGTCTATGGCATTTTCTCAGCTTCAGTCGTCTGGTTTTCCTTATGTGTTGCTATATGAGGGATAAATAAGGGGGTGTGACAACAAAGACCTTCTAATAATCAGCCCATTATTTGGCTTTGAGGTGCATCGCAGTTTAAACCTGTGATGCCTTTTAAGGCACAGTGTTAATTGCTTGATTTTCAGTTTGGTGCTAAAGGGATATGGTGGTACTTCAAGGAGATATTTCATTGGACATGTACTTTGAAATAAATACTAACACCCTTGACTGCCTCTTCTCTTCTTTATTCCCAGCTATCAAGGGTTGAGCATCTTCTTAGATATACATTCTCTCATGATCCTTTGCCTCACCAGAGCTCCTAAAATAATGAGCCAGATGATCAAAGTGGAACAAACAACCTTCCTATGTTTAAGCCAATCATCTAAAAAATTCTGTCAACCAACAAGGAAAAATTGGTATATGAATGACCTGAGATAGGATATAAAAATCTTTAATATTGGCTAGTTGGGGGAGTTTGGAAAGGATTGTACAAGAAGACTAGAATGTTTTAAGTGGAAATGAATATGAGATCTTGGTACTATCCAAGAATAAAATTAAGAAAATAGTGCAGATGTTAAATATCATACTCATAATAATTCATGAAAAATGAACTTTGTAGGAAATTTACCATAGGCTACCCAAAGACATTTCTTTTTATTATGAATAAAGTCATATTTTTTATCCGTGTATACCCTTGTGCAAGCTCCCTTCACCCTCCTGCCCCATCTAGTCACTCTCTCTTCTCCACATCACTTTATCTCCTCCCCAGCAAGGGCAAGAGGTCCCAAGGTCTCAGTGTGGCTTAGTTCAGTTTCCACTCCTGGCAGATCTGCTTTCCTCACCCCAACATCAAGACTGAGGCAGGTGTTCCTCTGGAGGAAGTGGGATCCAAGATGCCAGTCCAAGGTCTTTCAGATCCCAAGCTGTTCACTGTTTGTGGTTTGCAGCTTGGACATGCTTTCTTTTTTGTTTAGTTTCTACCAATGAGCGAGTACATCCCCTGTTTATCTTTCTGGGATTATGATACCTTGCTCAGGACGATAGTCTCCAAATTAATCCATTTGCCTGCCAATTTTAGGATATCATTCTTTCTTACTGCCGAGTAGTACTCCATTGTGTAGGTGTACCACAGTTTGTTAATCCATTTCTCAGTTGAGGGGCATCTAGGTTGTTTCCAGGTTCTTGCTATTACAAATAATATTGTTATGAACATAGATATTTCATCAAAAATAAGAACTTATTAAATTCATGCCTTGAGATAAGGTGCTATACTAATTTTTCTGCTAAGAGAATTTCAAAATAGCCAGCATTTAGAAACTGGAATAGCTGTTACTTGCTGATTTTAACCAAACTATCAGAATTCAGAGTGATTACAAGAAAGATAGAAACATTTAAGATAACTGAAAGTTTGGCCAGAAAAAATAAATATCTCTTTTAAAAGTGTCTGCAAGGGGAGTGCAAATTTCTAAGGAGATTAATCTTTTAAAAACTGATTAAATCTTTGCACTATGGCAATATAAAAATACCTTAAGGGGACCTCTGATAAGGCAAGACAGTGCACTCAAAGATACAAAAATATAAAGTTTCTATTTAAGAAGAGGCCCCCATAGAACATATTTGCACAAGACCACTTAAAGGGCTTCTTTCCATGGGATTTATTCCCTGTGTTAGTAATTAAGCACCTACAAAATACTGCACAAATAACTCAAGCAATTCAGGAACAACTCAGAACATCAGTTTAACTTGGGCATTGCCTCAGTGGTACTGTTTTCTCAGGAATCAAAAATGAAAGAATTATAGAGTCTTGTAAACTTCCATCTAGATTTCAATAAAGCTTGTGATAACAGGAGAAACAATATATGTCCATAGTCCCCATAAGAAACCCTCCAATGGTCACACTTGGATTACTTAGTGTGAATGGGAGCTTCATCAAGACTCCAGAAAATTAGATCTGCCAGGAGTGTAAAATATCTACTGAGAAAATCTGTAAATGGTGTGCAGAGAGAGTTTATGAAGTGACCAAAGTTCAAAAAGGTCCTAGCACTTGAAAGCCCACATTCTACCTTTTGTCTCAGATAAGATGGAGCTAGACTTTAAAGTTTGCTTTGCTAGGTCTTACTATTGTTCTGGTGGTCATTTTTCTCTTTTTGGAAAATCAAACCACACCTCTCTCACCATTGTGTTCTGGGACAAGTATGTAACTTCCTTTTTTATTTTTACAGGGTCTGCCTTGAATCTTTGAGAAAATATTAAATTTTTAATTTTCAGCAGCACAGGAATGGTGCAGGCTTTGTAGAATCTTGGTAGTAGACAGAATATATATTACTTTGTGAGGCGAACATTAGTCCTTGGTAGCTGAAATGGTTTGCCTCTAAAAGGCCTGTATGCACAGTGATACTACTGGGGAGTGATAGAGAAAGCATAGCCAAATGGTAGGAAGTTAAGTAACTAGGATGATATTTTTGTACTGAGATCTTAGCTGCTCTTGTTTCCCGGCCACCATGTGACGAGCAGTAGTGTTCGAAAACATACACATGATTTGTTAGTTCACTCTCACTTTAAAAGTCTTGAGAACAGTTGTTCATAAACTGAAACCTTTGAAACAATGGGTAAAAATAAACCTTTTTATTATTCATTTATCTCAGGCATTTTGTTATAGGAAATCTGAGTTATAATGTTACTATTCACAGTGAAAATAATGTACAGTTGAAAAATAGTTTTTAATATCCTTTATGATATTTGAAATGTTTATGAGTCATATTGTCTGTTTCCATATACATAAGATGGGATATCTTTAGTATATGTGTTAATATGTAAAAATTTCTGTAAACCTTGTGGCTTTAAATAAAAATCATCAATGTGTACTATGTCTTATCCTTCTGTGAATTATATATTTGGACAAGGTTCAGTTGGGTCAATTTTCTCTTCTGTGAAGTGTCAGTTGAGATTACTTGGTGAAATTCCTGTGGGAGATGGAGCTACTGTTTACTGCCTGGTCTGATACCTTTTTGGAGTAAGTTTAGGCTCATGTGGTTCTAGCAGATGAGCATGACAGTCTCAGGTAACTGGACTTAACTGTAGATCAATGTTGCAAACAATGAGAGGCCAGCTCACACATTTCACTTCAGAATAGTAAAAGAATGCCTCAGAGCAGTAAAGAATAAGAATCATAGAATAATTAAAAATACAGCTCTATCTAGCTGACTGGTTAAAAATAAGGAAACATACACATCTTCTGATGGTAACTTTCTCTTTTACTTCTTAAAATTGGTCTCTGACTCTGTCAGCATTCAGCTACATATCTCCACATTGCTGCATTTGATACATACATCTACATATGTTACTTTATGCACATATGACCATACATCTCTGCACACAGCTATACCTATTCTTATGCCTTCACATCTTTCTTTTACATACATTTCTACATTTCCTTCTATATAGTTGCTTCTTCCTTGCCTCCACACAGTTACAAATCTCCTTATAGCTATAGCTATTCATCTCAAATACATAGCTCTCTTACCATATAACATTTTAAATTGTTCTTAAACACTCTCATACAGTTCTTTGCATATTACTATATGTAGCAACAACTCTTTCATACAGCTTTATCTCTCTCACACAATATGTCTTTTCAATATCATTCACTGATGCTTTGCTCACTCACTTTCTCATTCATTCATTCATTCATTCATTCATTCTCTTACGTATCCCTCTTTTTAGGCTTCTTCTTCTTAATCTCTTATTCAGCACACATACACTCACATTCTGCATAGCTTTATCCCTGCATTGCTGCTTGTTACAAACTCTCATTTACACACACTCATTCCTCCTCCTTTCTTTCTCCCTACTTTGCTGTTACTCCCTGACCCCTTAGTCAAATTCTGGACAATTATATGTTAAATTCTCACAAACCATGAAGTAATGCAGTTATTCTCAGGCTAGTAAGGTCACAATGCCTGCCAATGTAAATGCTTAGTTATGTAAATAACTTTTTCCCATATAGAGAATGACATTAAAATTCAGGACTCAATAATTATAATAGTAGGTTAAACATTGAGTGGTCAGGGTACATGCAGAAAGTCAACTATTGCAAGGGAGGGTATGTTTCAAAACAGCCTGGCATTGATATAGTAATAAACAATGTCTTGGAATTAGTCTTTCTGTATATTCTGTAGGGGCAGTTTAGTCTGCTTGAATATGTTCTGAAGTCTATAATTAATTGTCTTTGAGACTGAAAATACTGTTGCTTTTCTGTGTCAGTAAACAAAAATTCTATTATTATTTGTATACATCGCAAATTAATTTTCTTGATGATTCACATTTATAAGTGTGCCCAAAGATGTAAAACACACTACTGATGGGCTGTGGGAAAAAAAAAACCCCACAGCTATTCTTATTAGGAAGACATAGTAGTGGCACTAAAGAAAGTTACAGACAGAAAACAAGTGGTATCCACAGATTTGCCTAGTGGGGCCACTCCATGGATTTTGTTTAGTGGAACTCCTTCATAGACTTTGCCTAGTGGGGTTCTCCAACATAGAGTTGTCCATCTGGTCATACAAACTGTAAAATACTGGTTGACATCTGCTGTATATTCTTCAGTGGCCTTCAGCAGACTCAGGTCTTAGAGGTTTTCTAACACAGAGAATTCTGTAAGATTCTCACTGCTGCAACTTTGAATTGTTTAGTTGATCCATATACAATGTGAGGACACAGAAAGACTGTTGTACCAGAGTCTCAGGGAACCCCAGAGACTATTTCCTGAACCACAATGACACCCAAACAAGGGCAGGCAAGATTTTATTATCTCAGCTGTACCCAGGAGCTCTGATTATAAAAGCTGGTCAGAGCTTCCTTCTATCCAAGAGCAAGCCCTTTTAAAGTAAAGATCAAACAAAAGACTATAGGAATGCTGTTATCAGGCTGGAGGTTGAGAGCTGAGAGAAAGTTTCTTCATTAGACAGGCAGCTGGCAGGCAGCTGCTGGCTGATTAATTGTTTTAGGATAGGAGAGAATGCCTCCTGAATGGGTTGGAATAGCCTTGGAGTCTCAGGTCTTGGGTTCCTGGCCACTTGATTGCCTGGGATCTTAGGCACTTGGCCCTGGTGCTTAGCCTCTGGTACTTAGAAACTTCTCAGCTCCAAAAATAGCTTCAAGCCTCAAAGTGGAGAACTTTAGTTTCCACAAGATAAGGTCTTACTGAAGGAATGTCACATATAAAGTCTTATATTATCTGATTTATGGAATAATATTTTCTATGTCTTTAATCACTAAGAAAAAATTAATGTGTATGAGTCATGCTTATTTAAAATTTTTGGCAAAGTTAGAAAGCAAGCATACTTGATGCTTTTCCAATGACTGATACTCCTTAGAGATTTAAAATCTCAACCATGAATTAAAATCTCTGACAGATACCATATAATATTAGTCATTCTTGGGGATTCTGAGAATATTTTCTTTCTCCAGGTTTTAATAGCACATTAGTCCACAGACATTCTAAGCTCTGGATTCTCATTCAATTAAAGACTGTTTTTCTGTAACCTCTAGTGGGTGGGGTTTCCATTTTTGTAAGACATTTTAGTCTAGAGAGTCATTTTGAGACACAATTGGAGGAAAAGAATTTTGGAGACAAAGGACTTGTGTTGATGTAGTCTAGGTATAGTAGATACCCACTGCCATTTATTTATTCGCTTAGTATATCTTTGATATCAAATTGTTGATAACAGTAATAATATATGCCTGATTTACCCAATTCCCTTCAGCTTTTCCCTCTAACAGTTCTGCCTTGTTTATTTCAAGGCCTCTTTAGTTCTGAATGGAATTTTTTTTTTCCGTAATTTCTAAGACAACCTACAGCTGACCTTCTTGATGGCATAAATGTCCTTACCCAGCCTGGCTCTGGATGGTAGCTTGCCTTCGTCTTCTTTGGACTCTAGGCTGTTCTGGCTAGATAAACTGAGCTTTAGACTTTATAGCTATGAGTATGATTCTTTCACTCTATCCCATAAATTTCAAAAAGTGTTTATCCAAGCAGGATCTCCAAACTTTTTAACTGTCTTTTCCTGTCAATGAGAATAAAGAAAACTTATCCTATCTCCCTTTATAATTCCTTTGTAGAGTTAAGTAATGAAGCCGTAGTAACCATTTTTCCAAAAGCTGTTTTTTTCAACAATTCAACCTATGTATTTTCTTTATCATTCTGAGTGGTAAGTGATACATTCTACTGCTGTTTTTAGATTTTAATGCACACTTCATTATGGACTGGATAGATACTTGTATATTTCTAAAATATATATATTGAAATATTAACCATCAATGCAGTATACATAGGAGGAGGTAGAAACTTTGGGAAATAATTAAATCACTGGGCTAAGAGTCCTTGAATGGGCTTAATACCCTTAAAAAGATCTTATATAGAGTTTTCCTAATCTACTATATGTATTAAATTTGAGGTGATAATACAACACAAACTTTGAAGTGTGTAACTCAGAAAATTATCCTCATAGGCATTGGATCTGTAGAATCTCAATCTTCCAGAATTTTAAGAGATAAACAAGTGCTGTTTAAACTACCTAGTAGGTGGTATTTTTCTTCTACATGCAGATGTTTTGACAAAACAAGACAAAGAGATAAAAAAAACAGAAAAATGGCATCAACATGATTGTCTATTAATAGGGCAGGTTATATTGTCTTAAAATAACTAGGCTTCAAGGAGAAGTTACTCTGTGTGATTTATAGGAGTTACATCAAAGTGTTATAGCTGTGTATTATTTTCTGAAGCATTTGTCCTGTAATTCCAGAACTCATATCACAGAAAAAGATATGAAAGATTACCATACTCTTGGGATCCAAACCATGTGGAGAAGCTCCATAGAAAACTACAAATGTCAGTTTTAAGCTTTGGGTTTGTTTCTCATAGGGCCATACATATGAATGAATGAGCATTCAAACAATGTGGGTCTACATTTTAAGTCACCTTTGGCCTTGGAGACACCTGAAGCCACAGATAATATACCTAATTTGTTAGCCCATGAATGTGTCAACATAATAGTCACTTCTCTTTAGTTTGTTTTAGTTTATTATTTTTAAATAGGACCTCACTGTATAGGCCCATATGGCTTCAAATATGTGATGATCCTGATTCAGTTTCCTGAGATTTAAAACTATAAGCATACACTGCTATACCCAATACAAACAGTGTTTGAGTCTTTAAGGTTTCTGAGTTAGTTTTTTGCTTAGTAGGAATTGGAACCTATTATAACCTTCAGCCCAGTTTTAGATTTAGGATTTGATCAACTCTGAATAAAAAAGACACTCATATGAATGCAACATTATATAAAGTATCAGGACATAATGGCCATTTAATAAAAGGTAGTTACACTATCTTTATTTATGATAGTATAATAAACACAATTTCCTTTTGCTTCTGAATATGATAAAATCCAGTGAAATTCTAAATTTTGCAAACATTTGATTTATTGGCATATCAGCACACAATATGATCTACTCCATGACTAAGATTAACTCTCATTGTGCCATCTGTAAGATGCAGATAATGGTGCCTGATACAGGAAAAAAAATACAACATCCAAAATAAATATAGGAAAATCTCTTTATATAAGAACCCAAATGCTGAAGTAAACACTGAAAAATCATCTGTTCCCACCCACCACTGTCACTCATGCTGCCTGTGAAGAAAGAAAAGCTCACAGGAAGCCCTATGGAGATCAGTGTGGTCCTTGCTGAGAGTTGTTTATTTTCAGATGCAGTGGGAAGTACTCTGGGTCACCAAGGGGGCTTGGCCTTGATGAAACTCTCCTTGAGTCATAATTACCTTTGTTCTTGCTGAGTTGCAAGCACATGAAGAACTTGCAAATCTTAAAGACACAGGAACAAACTAGTTCAAGAATATAATGAATTTTTTAATGCTATAAATTAATAAATAATAAAATTAAGAATGTCAGTTTGAAAAATCTAATTTATATATATTGAAATCTGAATCACAATTCTGTTTTCTATATTTATTGGATACTCATGCATGTGTTTGCTAAACCTCTTTTCTAACTTAGAGAGGATTCTGTAAATGGATGATTCCTGTTTTGATTGCCTAGTCCCAAATAATCATTCAGAGGATTATATTAATTACAAATGCTCTGTTGATAGTCCAGGCTTGTTCCTAGATTACATTTACATTTAAATTAACTCATTTCTATTAATCTATGCATTGATACACAGCCTGTGTCTTTATCTTTCCTCATGTTTTGCTTTCTTGTTATCTGGCTGGCATCGCTCCTGACTCTGCCCACCTTCCCATCATTTTCAGTTTGACTTTCTTTCTTGCCTAACTTCCTGCACAGCTACTGGCCTGTCAGCTTTTATTAACCAGTGAACATAATACATACTTACTGTATAGCAAAGTATTGTGAACCTATGGACCTCCACTCCCATCCATTGCTGCTCTGGTCCCAGGCCAGCTGGGAAGACTCCATCCCCATTAATATTCCAATATGTCAGACCCTACAATCTACAAGTACTACCCTATTCCCCAAGCCCACTCATAACCATGTGACCTCAGAGGCTCCCTGATGTAGTGGGATTATGTTATGTTGCTACTACTTCCTCTCATTGTAAATATTTGTTCTACCTATAGATTAATAAAAGCTTATTGACTAAAGGCAGACAGGAAGTGTGGGCAGGGCTACCAGGCTAAGAAAACTCAGGAACATCTTAGAGCAGAGACAGACACCACACAGATGCCATAGGAATGCAACAGAGACATGTGTAAGCAATGACAGCAGAAGCAGAGAAAATAAGCTGAAATGCTGGTCTGAGAAAAGGTATTGAGCCACATAGTGGAACAAGATGGGTTGTGTTCAGATGAAGGAATTAGCAAATTATATGCCTGGTCCCTAGGTCAATCAGTGTAAAAATAATATAAGCCTATGTGTGATTATTTGAGGCTAAGCAGGGCTAGGTATGGTTCCAAACTTCTGGTCAAGACAGGAAAAGTTGGCCCAGAAACATAATATTTTCAAATTAAATGGACTTCTGAAACAAGCTGTTTTAGCTATTTTAATATTAAAATAATAATAATAAAAAAATTTAAAAAAAGGATTTCAAACTAAAAATCAATCAAAAAAGATCAGGAAGGACATTACATATTCATCCTGTTCTGACCAGTCTCAGTAACCCCTAGAAAGATCCCCAGAATCACACTGACTCTCTGAATACAAATGCAAAGCAAAGTTTATTGTAGCTGTACAACTGAGCTCAGATCCTGCTAGTGAGGAACTGAGCTAGCTGGACTACCCTAAAGCAAGACTTTTTAAAAGCAAATATCAAACAAAGACGGTAGGAATGCTGTTATCAGGCTGGGGAGTGAGTGGCACAGAGAAAGTTTTGTTTTACTATTGCTGTCAAGTGGGCAGCTGCTGGCTCATTGTCTTAGGATAGGGAGAAAATGCTTCCAAGCTGGGCCAGAATGCCCTCTGATTACCCAGAACTTTGGGCACTTGGCCTTGGGCATATAGGAACTTCTCAGGATAGGGGACTAGAAACTTCTCAGCTCTAAAAATAGCTCCAGGCCTCAAGGTGGAGGGATTTTAGGTTCTACAATGTCAGAAAAAAAATCCACTAAGATGAAGTCTCAGTCCTGAACATTTATGTCCCCAAAACAAAGGAACCCATATATGAAAATTAAAAAACATTACTAAAGCATAAATCACACATCAAACCCCACATTAACAGTGGAATACTTCAACACCCTATTCTCACCAATGGATAGGATTATCACACAGACATTTAACAGAGACAGAAGGGTTCTGACAGATTTTACAATTCAAATTGACTTAATAGACATATACAGAATATTCCACCCAAACACAAAATAATATATAGTTTCTCAGTACCCCATGGAAACTTCTCTAAAACTGACCACATACTCAGTCATAAAGCAAATATAAATAGATAAAAAATGAAATAATTCCTTGTAGTCTATCAGACCACCATGGACTAAAGTTAGAGTTCAACAACAATACAAACCACAGACAGCCTACAAACTCAATAGAAACTGAACAACTCTCAATTGAATTATCTCTAGCTTAATAAAGAAAGAAATTAAAGACTTTCTAGAATGCAATGAGAATAACACACAACATACCCAAACGTACGAGACACAATGAAAGCAGTGTTTAGAGGAAAGTTCATAGCACTAATGCCTATATAAAGAATTTGAAAAACAATCTCACACGAGCAGCTTAACAGTACATCTAAAAGCTCTAGAACAAAAGGAAGCGAACTCACCAAGAAAGAGCAGAGGAGAGGAAAGAATCAACCTCAGGGAAGAAATCAATAAAATTGAAACAAATATAACAATACAAAGAACCAATAAAACAAAGAGCTAGTTTTTTGAGAAAATCAATACAACAGACAAACCCTTATCTAATCTTATCAGGAAGACTGAGAATATCCAAATTAACAAAATCAGAAATGAAAAGAGGGAACATAACAATAGATCCTGAGGAAATCCAGGTAATCATTAGGGTATATTTCAAAAACTTATACTCCACAAATGTGGGAAAATCTAAAAGACATAAGAACCCCTTATCAAAATTAATGCAAGCCCAGAGAAACTACTCTATAGATCTATAACTTCTAAGGAAATTGAAACAGTCACTAACAGTCTCTCAAACAAAAGAAGCCCAGGGCTAGAAGGTTTCAATGCAGAATTCTAGTGAAAATCTTTTCCCATTCTGTAGGCTGTCATTTTGTCCTATTGACAGTGTCCTTGGCTTTGCAGAAGCTTCCCAGCTTCAGGAGATCCCACTTATTGATTGTTGGTCTTAGTGCCTGTGCCACTGGTGTTATATTTAGGAAGTGGTGGCCTGTGCCAATTTGTAGAAGTGTATTTCCCACTTTCTCTTCTATCAAGT
>PVIH01028162.1:0-15660 GCA_004025045.1 Sigmodon hispidus | reverse complement strand
AACCTTGAATAACCCTATCAAAAAAATGGGGTTCAGATCTAAAAAGGGAATTCTCAGCAGAGGAACTACGAATGGCTGAAAGGCACCTGAAAAAGTACTTTTCATCTTTAGCCATCAGAGAAATGCAAATCAAAACAACTTTGAGATACCACCTAACACCTGTTAGATTGGCTAAGATAAAAGGCACAGATGACAGCCTATGCTGGAGAGGATGCGGAGCAAGGGGAACACTCCTCCATTGTTGGTGGGATTGTAAGCTTGTTCAGTCACTTTGGAATGCAGTATGGAGGTTTCTCAGAAATTGAGAATCAATCTCCCCAAGGACCCAGCAATACTCCACAAAATGGAAAACCTAGAGGAAATAGACAGCTTTGTCAACAGGTACTGCTTACCAAAATTAAATCAAGATCAGATTAAAGACCTAAATAGATCTATAACCCAAGAGGGGTAAGGCAGTTTGAAGAAGAGGATACATGGATAAAAATAAGACTTTATTCTATAAAAATAAAAAAAATAATTCACAAAATATCAACAAAATACAACTGGGTGGATAACAAGGTGAGGGTGATATGTTAATTACCTTGATTTAATTATTCTACATTATAAATACATGTAAAAACACCACAGTGTATCTCAAACTCAATTGCTTTGTCAATTAAAAACAACAAAATCTTAAAAAGGAACATAACATTAGATAAAAACCAAAACACAAAAGTTAACAAATATGGGAAAGTGTTGAGGTTACTCTAAAGAGAAAGAATAATGTCATATTTATGTGAAAATGAATTGTCAAAGCAAACAAATGAGAATAAACTTACTACCTTCCATGGGCCTCCTAGAAGATGAGATTTCACACAGGTTTTAGAAAGATTGATGAAGGATCTATGGAACAAGAATAGAGTTTTATGGCAAGTACAGAGTAAATCTATGATAACACAGCTAACAAGTACATCTTATCTGTAGTTTCTCTCCTTGTTTCTCTCCTGCCTGCCAGTTCCTGAATAACCACTCAGAAGCTTAATATTACTTATATTTGCTCAGCTGTTAGCTCAGGTTTATTACTAGTTAACTAATATACTTTAAGTTAACCCATATTTTTATTTATGCTTTGCCATATGGCTTATGGCTTATTACTGTATGTCCTATTTTCTTGAATACAAGCTTGCATCTTTCTTGACACTGCCCTTCTTTTTCCCATAATTCTCTTAGTCTGGTCACTCGCCTATATTTCCTGCCTGGCTACTTGAAAAGCAGCATTTTTATTAAGACAATTCAAGTGTCAAATCTTTGCAGGGAACAAAAGCAATATCCCATGGCACTTACCTTTTCTTACTTCCAAAAAAAAGAGCTTCCTCATATGCACCCACAATTGGTGTAAGTGAATTTGCAAATTGAGTTTGGGTTGATGAAAATCACCAATGACGTATCATCAATAGCAGCTATTCATTATCTGTGAAACATTTAGCTGAGGACTGTGAATGCAAGTATATATGAATTAGATTCTGAAGTGTGGTCTTATTGTCAAAATTTTTTTTTGCAACAAAAGCCAGAAAAATAAAAGTCATTAATGGTATATGTATTTTTTAAATTCAACTTAGAGGGGAGATTAGTAGACATTTTCCCAAAGCTCACCATCAAATTAAATTGAGGAAAAATTTTAATGATTTTTCCCAGATACCTTATTTATCTCTTTTATTTCCAGAAATTTAAGAGCTAAGAAAAAGTAAGTCCATTCATTAGCACTCTTACGTTCTGCCAATCCATTTTATTCATCTGAACAAATACATCAAAGTTATTTAATTTCACCCTGACAGTTATAGTGTCTGATCTCAGCAAAGATTTGCCTTTTTAAGCAACTTTATTCTATATGTAAACTTGGCCTTTTGTATCTGTGTATTTTACATGAATTCAAGAAACTAAGGATGCAGAACTTTAATAACAAACATATGCATAGTTTTAGTCATTCTCCCCAAACAATTTAGTAAAATAACTACTTACACAGCAGTTTCATGTTAACAAATAAACAAGAAATGACTTAAGGTTTCCAGGAGATTTGTACAGGTAATTCAAAAACCTTGTGAAAATAAGAAACTAAAATTTCACAGACATTGAATCTCATAGAAATTGTTTTTTTTACAGATTTCATGGGACAATTGTATTTGAATGAGAGTTACATAGCAGCCATCCTCAACATCTTTTGATAATGTTTCAATTCCTCCTATTTTACATCATTTGGTCCAGATTTTCAAGTCCTTTGGAATTCAAATAACTTTCTTTGTCAAGGTCAGAAATTGTCCTGGTCTTTGTCTTAATGAACTACTTTTTAATCTTAGTTAATAATAAATATTTCATTGGTTTGTGTGATATCTGTTGACCGCTACTTTTAATTTGAATCTTGATTACAGAATACTGGCTGTTCCTTGTATCTTGTGAGCTGTTAACTTTATTTAATAAATTAGTATTGTTTATTTTCCTAGAATAATTATTTTTGTTTTCATTTATTGTGACAGTTTTTCTATGTAGTCTTTGCTGTCTTAGAACTGTGGATTAGACTGATTAAAAACTCACAGATATACACCTGCCTCTGCCTCCCAAATGATGGGATTAAAAGTATGTACCACCACATCTAGCTTAGTACTTCCTTTTTTACTTCCAAAATGAAATGCTTTTCTGAAATGATGTCAAAATACAGAGATATATATACACACATGAACACAATTGCAGCCATGTTGTTTTTTTTCAGACAGATGGAAAATGTTGACTAAAATAATATTACTTTCCAATGTTAATTGGACTGAGATCTCACTGTATAATGAGCTTCCATTTTCAAAAAGTCTGCTGTGTAAGGTGTTTTTGGTCTGTGCATTTTAGATTAGCCTGTAATTGAAACATAGTCTGCTGCCTTAAAAAGTACAATTATCGCCCTTTAAAAGAACAACAGAAGTTACTGAGTGATCTGAAACACACAAATCATATTCATCTAAAAGCAGTGTCTCAGGCATCTGGCATGGTTCCATGTGATGGGAAAGAAAAAAGACACAGATAGATTTTTTTTGTTGTTTTTATTTTTTTTATGATTTATAAGATGGAATGACTTCCTTCAAACTACATTTTTTTCATATTTTCCTTTTCTATAACTTTATTTAGTCATTTGAAAATGTTTGCTTTTTCAATGTTTCTTGCTCACATTTTTGGGATATGTAGTGTGTATGTGCATGTATGTGTGTGTGTGTGTGATGTGCAGTTTGTACTTCACTGAACTACTTTTTAAAAGTAATTTAAATATTATAAAACAGAAAAATAAACATATTTTCAACAAAATTAATTAAAAAGAATAAGTCATTTTCTGTACTTACATTTCATTTAATATACATTTAGAAATTACTAAGGCATGTCTGAGCTTCTGTATTGAAAAGAGGCATGTCCAGGGCTTTTTCTCTATAAATTATATTGGAGAGGTTAAGTGAAATGTGTATGTTGTACTAAAGTTACCAATCAATTAAATAAAATCATAATAAAACACCTTTATGATCAACTGGTAGAAGTGTCATTACTATTCATTAGTAAACTTTGACAAAAACTCTATCACAAGATATTCTAATATATCCATTTTTGAATTTTAAAATATTTTAAAACAAATAAATATTTACCCTGCCTCACTCTTAAGATATTAATTTTGACTGATATATTCTCATATATTTAGAATTGCTATTGTTTAATTAAATTAAAATAAGATGTGTAACCTTATAAAATAAGATGTTTAACATGGACATTTTGACTAATAATATAACCAGCCAAATATGTTTAAGATATTTTTTTATATTTAAACTTACAGGTTTCAAAGGTTAATTATATAGCAAAATATAGAAAATGAGTTTAGTGAATAATTATGATGCTAGCCACATCTTACATGAAAATGATGTGTTGATATATTACCTGTATATGTGATATTTTCTACATAAAATTTCAATTTAAAACCTAAGTTTTAATCAATCAAAAATTTAATCAATCAAAAAATACCCTATGGACAACTTATTTAGATGCTGATATAAATAATGAACCTCTTCCTATAAAATATTTAATGAGATATTTAATATCTCTCATTCTGTTCACATAGTAGGCATAACCTATTATTTAGGATGCTACAGATATTGCTAATTTCAGATCAATTGCATGTTCAGTGTTATCGCTAGAATTTGCAATATGTTTGTTGTCAAAACTGATCCACTTGGCTTTAATCCTTATTCATTGCCCAAATATTAAGAATGTTCACTAATCCATACTGAAAATTCTACACATTAATATTAATCTTACAAATTTCATTTTGGTTTTCAAAAACATTTCTTATTTTTTTATTTATCAATTGTCATTGCTTTGGTTATATTTCCATTCTCATCATTTTTTAAAGCCTGTCCAACTCAGAAATGTGGTGGTTTCAACATATCCTTCAAGAACCTGAAATCAGTATTAAAACAGGTAATGAAAGCAGATTGAATGTCTTTATGGTGTCACATCATGATGAAAATTTTCAAAGTAAGCAACAATTACTTACTCTAATGATGTTAATTATTCTATTAAATCTATTAGTGAAAGTTAATATGAGAAGACATATTTTGGAAATAATGTTATCTGGGACATGTAAAGTAAACAAAGAAGTTGTCTAAGACAGGAGATGAAGCCATTGACATAATTTCAGAGTTTTCTCTGTAAGCTTCTATCATGAGCAAGGAATCATCTCTGTATCTCATTTGAGCAATCAGAATTTTACATAGGTCAGTTAATAGTCAGCAACAAAGCTCAGAAAAAAATACATGCATTTGCAGTTATTTGAAGTTAAAGATAAGTGGCTTTTAGAATGTGTTGATTTTAAAATGGAGCAGGGTTAAATGTAGAATTTTCGTCTTCAAAGGGAAGAAAACTAAACCTCTTTCAGTCTTTTATTTTTACTAAAACAAAATACCCCCCAAAATGTAACAATCTCACAGTTTCTAGCAATAAAAACTACAGAAAAAAGAATAGGATTCAAGATAAATACTAGAAATGCATAAAAAGATATACTATCTAACTACAGGAAAGTAGAGTGTGATGAAGGAAGGATACTACAGTCATTCTAAAAACAATGTCCACAGTTGATCCAAGGGTTGATCACCAGACCTCATCAGTTATAAGTCACCTTGCTCCCCATTATTGAAACCTTATGAATCAAACCTTCAATACATGAACCTTCATTACCACAAAAAATAACCAAATTAAAGCACCAAACCAAGTTTGCAATTGTTTCAGATAGAAAAGCTGGTTAAATGCAACACCTTTTGAGGAAGAAACTTCTGTGGACCTTGTCTATAATGTCCAACCTGAAAAGGATCTAAAATTTTCACTGCAACAATAAAAATGAGTCAAAATTCAGTCTTAAACTGCTGACCACTTTCCTGAAAAGTGTTGTTACTTGGGAGGCAAAAATTTAATTTTATAATATGAGTTGTATCATTCTATGAATCTTATAATACAGATTATGAATTGAGATATTTTCTGATTAAAGATATCTAATTTGTATTGCTTATGAGTAGTCAAAAATTTAGTGATCTGATTAATTTTAGATTATGTAAAAAGGCATTTTTTCACTTAAATAAGCCTAAATTCTTTTATACAATTTTAAAAGCATACACAGAGCTCATAATACAAGTTTTCAAGAACATATCATCAACCAGGAAAGTCATGAATGTGTGATCAGATTCTTAAATTTTGCATTATGTTTATTTTTATTTCAGCCATTCATATATATTATTCAGGAATTTTTTTATTTATTATGAATAAAATCATATTTTTTATTCATGTATATACTTGTTCAAGCTACTTTCCCCCACTTCCAATCACTCTCTCTTCTCCACATCACGTTATTTCTTCACCATCAAGGGCAGGAGGTCCCAAGGTTCCAATGTGGCTTAGTTCAACATCCACTCCTGGCAGATCCACTTTCTTCACCCCAACATCAAGACTGGATTAAGTGTTCCTTTGGAGGGAGTGGGATCCAAAGTGCCTGCCCAAGCCATTTCTGATCTCAAGCTGTGCAGTGTTTGTAGTTTCCAGCTTGGACATGATATCATGATGTTTATAGGTATTTAATTTTAGATAGATAATATTATAATTTATGACTTATTCAGAAATCCTTATTATTAATTTATTCTTCACTCTTGTTTGGTATGTTTTTCCTTTCCCTTCCTAATTAAAGACTCATTTACATTTATCCAAATTCCCCCTAGAAATTTCTTGTACTGTGCTATTCTCTTCCTCTCCCAATCCCTTATACTGAAACACATTATTGTCCATTTTACTTTCATGGTTTCTAGGGTTTTTTTTCAGTTACTATTGGTTATATAGTCAAATAAAAACACATGGAGCTAGCAACTGCAGATGAGAGAGATCATACTATATTTGCTTTTTAAAATTTTGGGTTGTCTCACTAACCATGACATTTTCTAGTTCCTTCCATTTACCCTAAATTTAAAGATTTTGTATTCCTAAGCAAGCATTACTCTTAACAGCATTCTAAATATCTATTCTTAAACCCATAGATAAGTATAGTTCTCATTCCTAATCAAGGAAAAATTTTTTACAACTGATGAAACAATTACAGAAAACCTCAACTACTCAAAATTCAGAGAACAAATGACTGTGTATCCAGCCTCAGAGGATATAAGATATTCATATCAGGCTCAGAGAACATTCTGGAAAAGCGGTCACAAGTTTATGTTTATAAGAGAAAGAGAAATGGGGATTTTTTCGTAAAATTTTATCTCCTCGCAATGTCAAAAAAAGCTACACTTATGAAGAAATCAAAAATGTGGCTGCCTAAGTTAAATTGAAACAGGGGCAACACCAATCATTGTATTTAATCTCATAAGACTCCAAACCTGGATAAGGATCTACAGACAACTAAGGAATGATAAGAGCAAAAGAAATAGTCATCCTCAGGTAAGAGCTCCTAACTTGCTTCTCCAATATCAAGTGCAAGAAACATCAAATGGGGTCAGCTGGTTATGTGTGTGTTTGTGCACATGTATATTTAAATAAATTGAGACCATAAAGTTTAAGAAGAAAGAAATAGAGTGCATGTGATGGGTTAGATGGCAGAAAGTAAACAGGAGAACTTTTGTAATTATACAGTAGTATCAAAACAAAAAATTAAATTACATATTTTAAAGAATTAATAAAAACAAAAAATTCTCAGATTAATGTCTTAAACACTTTTACACATGTTTGCTTCATAAAACAATAAATTCCTGTTATTGATATTTTAATATTTATGTTATCAAGATTTGTCTTTGCATCAATATAGGGAATAGGATACATTTTATTTCCAAACAGATATCTAATTTTTAAAGTACCACTCACTGTACACTCTATTTGTTTCATAGTTAGCTCTCCAGGATCAACTCAATTTTTCTTTTCCATTGTTTGCAAATGTGCTTGTGTTTGGTTAAGAGGTGTATGTGTGTGTGTATGTGTGTGTGTGTGTGTGTGTGTGTGTGTGCACATGCTTGAGTGCACTTATGAATGTACTTACTTATGCAGTTGCCCATGTGAGCCATAGGTGCACATTGCCATGTCTTTTCTAACAGCTTCTTTATCTGAATATCTTTCAGACAAAATCTTTCATGGACTGAAGGACTTGGCTATTGTATATAGACTATTTACTCAATGAGAACCTGGAATTCACCTGCCACAGATTTCCTAGTGCTGATATTACCGGATTTGTTTGTTTTTGATTTTTTTTTTTTTAAAAAAGCCCATGAGTGACCCTACCTACACCTACACAACAAGTACTTTTCCCTTTAATTCATCTCTCCAGCCCTCAAATTGGATTGTTATGCTCTTGACAGAAGTCAGGCACCTGGTTCAATATTTTTAATGTCTTATCTTCTTATTTCTGCCTATATACCACTGTTACTCCTCAGCTATTATAAGTTGATAACAATCTCTGATATGTTATAAATGTTATAAAATGTCTCATAAAATTTATAGAATTTTAAATTACTTTGTGTTAGGTTTTGATAGAATCACAAATACATACACAAATTAAAGCCAAAAGAAATATCAAATTCATAATATTTTGTGTTCTTCATGTATATATTAAGCTCAACCATATAAAACTAATAATGAGCTGCAAAAGCATTAGTTTCATATTGTTCAACTTGATAAATTATCAGTGATTTGTACCTTTTGATATTATTCATTAAAAATTTTATATTTCTTCCATGAATTAACACATTATTTATTGGGATTAATCCCAGGTACATAAATTTGTTTCAGTGAGCTCAGTAAATACAGGTAATTTAGTCAAATTTAATTTCTATTTGATAACTTTACCTCAATATTAATAATTATAATCACACTACAATATGATTTTTTTAAGAAACTACTAGCTTTCAATATTAGATAATGTAGTATTAATGGTAGAATTTTGACCAATAACCCTAATATATTTAAGAACATTTTGGTATTCTACTAAAAATGTTTTAAAGATTTATTTAATGTAAATGAGTATAAGTGCTATATTTGCATGTACAGCAGTATACAAAAAGTAGGCATCAGATCTCATTACAGATGGTTGTGAGCCAGTATATGATTGCTGGGAACTGAAATCAAGACTTTGGGAAGAATAGTACTCTCAACTGCTAAACTATCTTTTCATTATTCCTACTTAAATATTTTTGTACTGAGTTTATTATCTAATATCAAAGATTTTTCTATATTTACTTGTTGAATTAAATTTTCCCTTGATGCTTTGATTGTATTGATACAGACAAATAGGTTTTTCCCTGGGTGTAATTCTAGTATTTCTCATTGTAATTATGATAGAAAAATATCATTTTGCCTTACCCAGTTCCAAAATGGAGATCTGTTAACATACCAATTTAGTTAGATATAAGCACTATATTATGCTTCAGTGGAAATGACTAGCTATGAATGGTTGGGTTTTGTGGTCTACTTCTTCACATATAGCCCGCATGTCAACATACTTTCTAAAGTGCTGTTTTCTATTCTACATTCCCAAATCAGACCATAAACAGGTTTTCATGCAATTAAGAGGTAAAGATAGAAAGATATTGTATAACTTGAATAAAACTTCTCACTTCAACCAACATGATTCACATTAAGCAATTTAAAATATTTCAAGTGACTTGCAGGAAGCTTCAGTTAAATTGGAGAAAGTCATACGGTGTGGAAAAAAATAAAATTAGCAAAATATATATAATTGAAAATTGAATCAAAAAATTAAAAGTAAATGTGGCTTTGTCACATGGAACTGACAATAAAAAATATCAGAAGCCCAGTAAAATTTAAAAACATTCAAATAAAACACATTATAAAAGTTTGATGGATATTGGTAGAAAATTAAGTCTGAACTCGTCATCAAACTTTCCTTAACACAAAGCAACAAATAACAGCTTGCAAATACCTTGTATACTCTGAAATTATTTATTTCTAACATCTTATTTGAGCATGATATGGAGATTATCCTGCAAGAACTAATCTTCTAGTCTGAAAAATTCAAGTATAGTTCCTAGGCTCTTATGTGTTTGAAGAAAAGACTTTAGTCAAGACACTAATTATGAACATTTAAACGTCTCTTTAACAAAGCATCAGAATCAAAAAAGGCAAAGCAAGCACTCTGAAGATTGTAGGGAACAACATTAACAGGGTCAGTGTTGTGGACTTTTTGAACTTTTTAAATACCTAGGATGTAAGTTGCATTTTTATGGCATAAAGAGACCTTTATTTCTATTCCAAATCATGATGAACTGTGCCCTTGAAGGTATTTTCACAAAAGAACAATGTCAAAACCATAATGCATATGATTTGACATCATATATTTTGAGGAAGTTTATATAGAAATGTTTTGTGTATCAATGTTTTGAAATTTATAGGCTTCTGGGTTATATAATACATGTATAATCCAGGTGTGGCCACTGCATATCAACTGAAGATTTTTTGTCAAGAGCCTGGAAGAGAGGTTATCTGCATTAATAATCAAAAGATAGCCTGTTGCTGATACATGGGCAATGAGAAAAAGGGTTTTTGTGGTCCAAAGCACACAAAGCAGGAACCTCATACTTAATGATGTTCCCATTGACCTCTATTTCCAAGAAACAGTATGAGGTATCTCAAGTGGGAATAACACATGCATTATATTTGTATTTTAGATAAAGAATCAGCCTAGAAAACTCCAATACTTTTAGATGATTTTTTAAAACTTCCATGGCTTTTTATCAAAAGGAGCCTATTGCCTTCATGTTTATGGAATATCAAAGCTGAAACGAGTTTCTCTATAATATGAAAAAACTAGCAGGAATTTGACTTGCACTAATCCTGAACATTGACTTGGTAAAATAACTTAGTAGGTCATTGATTTTAAAGAGAATGATATGTGTTCTGTATTTTTTTTTTTAAAAAAGAAGTAATTAAGTATTTGGAGATCAGAATGTCAAGAGACTATAACAAAGATCATAAATGTTTTATGATATCTATGAAGCTATTCATTCCTACTCTTCTCCAGCCTATCATGTGTCTGCTTTCATGTACATACTCTCTAGTTTCCTATGACAGAAGAAAAGGTATTTGTCTTTCTTGCACATACAATGTCCTCAGCTTCTGAATACTTTGATGCAAAATAAGGGATCTCAGTCTTATTTAAAGCTTTATTATATTCTCCTTCATATAGGTACACAATTTCTTTGACTACTAATCTTTTGATATATAGCTAGGCCAATTCCATATGAACACTGTTGTGAATATTGTCTCAACAATCTTGGAAAGTTTGTGCGTGAGTGAGTGTGTGTGTATGCACACAATATTATCTTTGAATGCATGTGCATGTGGGCCATGAAGCACATGTACAGGCTAAAAAACAATTTCAGTGTCAATGCTTACCTTCCACCTGTTTGAAATGTGGACTCTGTTGTTTTCTTACTATATGTAAGCTAACTTGTCTATAAGCTTTTAGAGATTTTTTTGGGGGGAGTCAGGGTCTCTGATCTTCTATGAGCTCTGCCATTATATATGTTTCTACTACGGGCCCGGCTTTATACACATTTCTGAAGATAAGAAGTTAGGTTCTCACACTTTTCTACCATGTACTTTTTTCATCTCCCATACTCATTTCAAACATTATTAGCTAATTTTTCTTATTCATATTTTTGTTCATTATATATTATGAACATTAGTTTTTCATCAGGTTCTCAAGATTTTCTTTCATTCTACATTTTGGTTCTTTTATTTTAGAGTTTATCTTTTTTTTAATCTGCACTGCTTTTCATAGTGGCTCTATCACTTTATACTCTCAACAACAGTAAATAAGGGTTCAGTTCTCTTTGTATTCCATATAGCACAAATGATAGTTATCTTAAATATATAAAGAGCTTAAAAAAGAAAACTAGAAGAAAAATTTTACATTCATAAAGTAATTAGCATAATTCAGAAGTGGAGTACAGATCTAAACAGAAAGTTCTCAAAAGATGAAACACTACCCGGAAAACACTTAAAGAAATATTCAACATTTTTAGTTATCCAGAAAGCCAACTAAGACTACTTTGAGTTTTTATCTTACACCTGTTATAATAGCCAAGTCCAATAAAACAAATGTCATTTTATTGTGGCAATGAGATGGAGTATGGGAGACACTCATTCATTGTTTGTGGGAATGCGAACTTGTATAGAAAGTATGAAAATCAGTCTAGTGGTGCATCAGGAAGCTGGGAATATATCCACTTCAAAGTCTAGTTATACTAATCTTGGGCATGTACTCAGACACAGAAAGAAAAACATGCTATATACTCATGGTTGGGGTGTGTGTACATAGATCTCCCTGTAAAAAGAAAATTGATATAAAAGAATGTACTGGCTAAGAGGGTGGATAGGAACATTAAAGATTATAATGAGGTAGATGGAGGGGGAGAGTACTAAAAGAAATGACTGGAAAGGTGAGGGAGTGGAGTCAGATAGAAGCCCAGAAAGGGAAATTCCCAAGAATCTATAAGATTACCCCAGCTAGGATATTCTTGACTGAATACTAATAGGAAAAGGTAGATGTTACCACCCATGGGTAGGTGGTCTTGGGTGGACATATGTAAAAGAAAATTGTTTAAGCAAGGGAGAGCAAGCCCCTGTAGCTTTATGTTCTATTTCAGTTTTGTATCTTGGTACTGGCTTTGAGTGAGTTTCTGCCTTTACTTCCTGCAAAGATGGGTTGTGACATAAGAATAATGAGACTAAATAAACACTTTCCTTTCCGAGTTGCTTTTGTTTCTTGTTTTGTTGTTGTTTAAAGAAAAAAAAAGCTAAGACAATGCCTCTAGTTACTCATTTATTTGATGTAGCTTGAACTATCATATTCTGTGAGTTTAGTGAGGTCTGCTCCCACCATTCATATTCTTACAAAATATTCATAGTTAATTGATTTTATGACCCATTAACATCTATGTTTTCTTCTTTTTATCCAAATAGTTTCATTTCTGAGTCAAATTATCATTGTTTTTTTATTTACCCCCTCATAAATATTTTACATAAGTTCTTCACTGCCAACAAATTCACATTTTTATAACATTCTCCTCTATGAAAAAAATTATTTTTTTTCTAATTTAGCAAGTGGCTTTACTTTACCCTACAAATATTAGATTCTCTGATAGTATATCAATGTAATGATCCTGGCTGTAACCTCTCATGTGTCTTTCCTCAAGTGAATTATATTCATATAAATTTGTTAGTCAATTTTGAGAATTAGGCTTTCTCAGTGAGATTCACTCTGAGTTCACCTATTTACAACACTGATACCCACTTACAAAATTACTTATCTATCAGTCTTCAGAAAGTTAGAATACCATAACACATATGTGTAAGAACAGACACATTGTGTATTTTAAATTAAAATAAATTTTCAATATGATGAATAAAATTTTAAAGTCATTTTGTATATGTAGCTATTGTTAAGTCATATTAAGATATTGTTGTTTAATAATAACATAACTGCTAAATCTTTGACTGCAGAGAAAGTCAGTATGTACTGCAGAAATCACCAAGAAGCCACTTTTGTTGTTGATTATTTTTTAAATTATTATTGTATTTATGTTCTCTCAGCTGACTATTTGTCACTGGACAAAAAAATTGCTGTGCTCTTTCCAAGTGTGAACCACTCCAAGCTTTAAACAGTTGCCTATAGTTCTTTGAGTTGGGTTTAGGCCATGTGGGCTTTTCCCCATTAAGCCTGAAATTCATTGGTGTTTTACTTGTTTAGTTCAAGTTTGGGTGGTCATATTAGTAGGATTCTATGAGTTGTATCTTATGGTATCAGGAGACAAAATCTCATGACAAACTCCTTGATCCTCTGATTTTTCCAATCTTTGCAAATGTGTCTAATGATTAAACAAGTAATAAGAAATGATATGTGTTTATTTAATAATTTAAATGATCAGCCAATATAGAACATAGATTTACTTATTGTCAGAGGGCCTCAATACAGTTATGACAGCTTTTTCTCTGAGTTAAAATTTCAGTTAAGCCCATTGCTTCCGGTTCCGCTCCCGGGACCGAGTGTTGTCTGCAGAATCCCAGCGCACTCTGGAGCAGGGGCAGGTAAACTTTGCCCCTGACCACATCCACAGCTCCTGCTGAGGGAAACCCCGCCATGACCTCGAACTGAACAAACCAACAACTGCAGGGGTCTCTGAAAGACAGAATCAGACCCTGACCAGAAAGGTGACAGGAGGCACACAAACCCGAGTGCCACAATTGACCAGGACCCACCTAATCGTGAACCACTGAAGCCTTGGGCAAACGTCAGTGCAAAAAATTACATAATACTACAAAGGACAACATGGTAACTCCAGAAGAGAGTGGCGATCTTACAAATACAAGACCTGACCTGAGCAATGAAGAGGAAACAGAGGAAGCAACACCAAAAATTCATTTTTGATGATCATCGAAGCTCTCAAAGAAGATATGAAGAAAAGCCTTAAAGAAATAGAAGAAAATACAAACAAAAAAATTGAAGAGATGAACAAATCTATGAAAGAAACATGCCAGGAACTAAAAGCTGAAATAAAAGCTGAAAAAGAAGCAATAAAAAAGGCGCAAAATTAGGCAAAAATGGAAATAGAAAACCTGGAGAAAAAAGCTAGAACTACAGATACAAGCATAACAAACAGAGTTCAAGAGATGGAAGATAGAATCTCTGAAGTGGAAGACTCAGTAGCTCAAATAGATATATCAGTCAAAGAAAATAGTAAAACTAAAAAAGCCATAACTCAAAATGTTCAGGAAATCTGGGACACCATGAAAACACCTAATTTGAGAATAATAGGAATAGAAGAAGGAGAAGAATAACAGCTCAAAGGCACAGATAATGTTTTCAATAAAATCATAGAAGAAAACTTTCCTAACCTGAAGAAGGAAATGCCTATAAAGATACAAGAAGCTTACAGAACACCAAATAGATATGATCCCAAAAAAAAGTCAGCGCACCACATTATAATCAAGACACAAAACATACAGAACAAAGAACAAATTTTAAGAGCTGCAAAAGAAAAGGGCCAACTCACATATAAAGGCAGACCCATCAGAATAACGCCTGACTATTCAATGGAAACAATGAAAGCTAGAAGGGCTTGGTCAGAAGTTGTACAGACGCTAAAACAGCATGGCTGCCAAACTAGAATACTATACCCTGCAAAATTATCAATCACCATAGATGGAGTAAGCAAGGTATTTCAGGACAAAGTCAGACTGAAAGAATGTCTATCTACCAATCCAGCACTACAGAGAGTATTAGAGGGAAAACTCCAACCTAAGGACCCCAGATACATCCACGAAATCACAAACAATCAATAAGTCCACAGAAGAATACTCTAGAGAAAGGAAATACAAACAAGTTACCACCAAAAATGGCAGGAAATATGAATCAATGGTCACTAATTTCCCTTAATAACAATGGACTCAACTCTCCTATAAAACGTCACACCCTAACAAGATGGATACAACAGAAGCCATCCTTCTGTTGCCTACAAGAAACACACCTCAACTGCAAAGACAGACACAGGCTTAGAATAAAGGGTTGGGAAAAGATTTTCCAGTCAAATGGTCCTAAGAAACAAGCAGAGGTTGCAATCCTAATATCTAAAAAAGTAGACTTTAAGCTAAAAGCAATAAAAAGGGACCAAGAGGGTCACTTATTCATCACAGGAAAAATTGGTCAAGAGGAGATTTCAATCTTAAATATTTATGCTCCTAATATACACGCACCTACATATGTAAAAGAAACACTGCTAAAGCTTGAATCCCACATCAATTCTTACACCCTAATAGTGGGAGACTTCAATACCCCACTTTCAACCCTGGATAGATCAACCAGACAGAGCCTCAACAGAGAAATAAGGAGTCTAAATGAGGTTATGACGCAAATGGATTTAATAGATATCTACAGAACCTTCCACCCAAAGGCAAAGGAATATATATATTTCTCAGCTCCTCATGGAACTTTCTCCAAAATCGACCACATAATTGGTCATAAAGCAAATATCAGCAGATACAAAAAAGTGGAAATAATCCCTTGTAACATATCGGACCATCAGGGCCTAAAGTTAGAGTTCAACAACATCAAAACCCAAA
>PVIH01028161.1:0-15661 GCA_004025045.1 Sigmodon hispidus | reverse complement strand
TAATGAACCTTTTCAGCCCCAGAAACTTCCCCAATCGCCGGCCCCGCCCCCTTGAAAGACTACAAATAGCCAGGACTGGAGTCTGCACAAGGCTCTTCTCTCTGCACCAGCACACAAGCTGCTGTCCTCTGGGTGCAAGTGCTGCTCAAGCCATGGAGTCAACTTTCTGGTCTGTCCACGTGAAGCAGGCCTGGGATTCAGCGCCTGTGGTGCCAGAGGCCCAGCCTCCTCTGCTCCCTGTCTTCTCTGAAGACCGAGGTCCCTGGCCTCTTCCTTTCTATCCGGCCCTGGGGTCAGACTACATGGGGGATCCACTTCAAGTTCTCCAGGATGACTTCGACGAATCCTGCCTGATTATGGACTCTTCCAGTATGCTGGGCTCCTTCCTGGACTTCTACGATGAACAGGAGGACCTCAGGACCCCCGGACCAGTGGAGGACTCTGCCACAGAAATGGTCACAGCCCCAAGGCAGACCCTGACCTGTTGGAGAGCGCCCCTCCGTGGCGAGGATTTGCAGGACACCGGGACCTCAGAAGACAGAAGCTGTGGAGAGTGCCAGAGACCTGCCACTGGCCACTGGAGGAGAAGGTGGCAGGTTTTTCTCGGCCTCCTGGAGCGCATTGCTGGCACCATATGCTGCGTGCCACGTGGCTGATGCATACCAGTATTTGGCAGCAAGGGGCCTTAAGAGAAAGCTGCTGGCGCCTTTCAGCATTTTAGAATGAGCTCTGTGCCAAGAAGATCCTTGCTTAAACCTCTTCATTCATTCTACCTGGTAGTCTTCGGTGCTGTACGCTGCTTCCAAAATAAACGCATATATCAAAGTGACTTCGATGATCCGTTTCATTTCTTACTTGTTTAATAAGTGATTCCAAAGGTTGCCATCACTTGCCTGGCAAAAAAAAAGCGCATTTGCGATGGTATCTATATAAAATCCGCTAAAGAAAGAAATCCGATGAAGTTACACTGTTTAGAAAAGAGGAGGAGTCCGCCGACGGGAGAAAACCAAAGGAGGCCTCCTGGGTGCATCTGATGCGCATTCGCACCAGAGAGTGAGCCATATTTCCGCGGTGTTCTCATGCTGTCAGGGTGGATCCTGGTTCCTACATCGGGTCGAATCTCGCTGCAGCCTTCCTGGCAGAGCCCGATACTCGGCACAAAACAAAAGGACTAAGGCAGAAAATCCCGCTTTAAAATCAAGTTGGCATTGCAGACAAACACTTGCTGGCTGCTTAACAGGAACAGGGAAAGTCATTGGCGTCAGCTTTGTGCACCGGGAATCACATCAAGCCCACTTGCTTCTGCCACAGCGACTCCCGAGGCAAAGACCAGTCTGGTTTGCAGCTGGGAAGCCGAGCTGCAGGCAGGAGTCTGAAACCACAACTATTCCGTCTGGGTCTGCAGCTCGGCCTCCCACCAGTTTGCCGAACACTTACAACCCGCAGGGGTGGCTTTGGCGCCCGCTGGGGGATGGGCCGATTCCCGGTGCTAAGGACAGTATTGCCAGCCTCGGATCCGATCCTGTCCAGGATTCCCAGGCCAAATTGACTTCGCATAGGCTGTCAGCAGTCCTGGGCTGCAATCCGACGATAATTATAAATGGCATCGGCGATTTTCTGCCTGGGTCCTTTTGTTTTCTGAGGGAATCAGACTTGGCCAGGAAGGTTGCTGTGGCATTCATTAGGAACCCCGGACCCGGATACTTAGGACTTGAGGAAAAGGTAGAGATTCCACTGCCTCCCCCGTGCAAGGGAGCATCAGATGTACTCAGGACGCTGCAGTCTCAATTCGTTTTCTCGTCCTCTACTCTCCTCTGGTTGTCGTTTCTAAACGTTGTCAATTCGTTCTATTTGTTTTGTTAGCGGATTTCATATGGATGCCGTCGCAAATGCTCATTTTCACAGGTAAGTGTTCGAAGTCATTCGACCACGGCCACCTGAAAAAAAGACAAACTTGGTGTTTGTGCCACCGATCCTGTTAGCCGGCCCCGGCTCGGGTACTCAGATGGCCAAGTGTCTGGATAAGGTGAGCGGGACGGGTTCTCCTGCCCTCCAGGGTTTGATGTGACCATGTGAACCAGCCTTAGTGGGTGGTCAATCCGAAGTCCCTCAGGTCCAGGGTGGTGGGTAAGCACAGCCATAGTCCGGTCCCATGAAGCAGTGTCAGCCAGAAGCTGGAAAAAAAAAAAAAAAAAAAAAAGCTTCATCTCTCAGCTACTGAATGGACACGTCTTCATGGTAGTCATCGCTGGGGCACCCGCACTTGGCCTAAATACAATATCCGGGGGCTGGAGAGATGGCTCAGCGGTTAAGAGCACCGTCTGCTCTTCCAGAGGACCCGGGTTCGATTCCCAGCACCCACATGGCAGCTAACAACTGTCTGTAGTTCCAGTTCCAGGCAAAACACCAAGGCAAATGAATAAATAAATAAATAAAGTTTTTTTTTTTTTAAAAAAAAAAAGTGCGACAATATCCGGTGCATAAGTGCCAGATCTTGTTGTTTTGCAGGCCAGTGAAGAGCTGGCATCTGCGATTCGTCCACCAAAACACCTTCTGATTGAATGTGAGCAGATCCGGGCTGTAATAAGAACGCGATTATAAACTGCATCGGGTGTTTAATGCCTGGGTCCTTTTGGTGGGGGATGGGTGGCAATCAAGCTCTGCCAGGCTGAGCATCGAACTTGAACAGGAACCAAGAACATGGATCCGAATGACATGAGGACAACACCGAGAAATGTCTGTTTCCCCGTGCAAGTGTGCATCAGATGCAGTCAGGAGGCCGCGGTTTCCTTCGTTTTCAGGTCTTCTAAGATCACGCTGTAAATTGGTCCTGTTTCTTTCATTAGCAGATTTCATATCGATGCGGTCTCAAAGGCCAGTTTTCTGTCAGGCAAGTGTCTGAAGACATCCGACCCGACCTTATGAAAGAGGATGCACTTAGTGTTTGTGCAACCGATCTCAAGAGGTCACAGCTGTGTTCCTTTCCTTTTGCTGTCGCTTCGAGGACAGTATGATTCAGGACAGGAGTTCTGCACTGTCCCCTCTGGCTTTCACCTGCTTGCAATCCTTTCTCCATGGAGGCACCCTGCGGTCTAGTGCAACCCTCTTCTACAGCAGACAAGAGGAGCTGGACCTGGGCAAGAGAACTCCTCACTGGCGACCATCAGGGTTTGTTCAGATCTTGTGAACCAGCATTAGTTGGAGTCAGTCCACAGGTCCTCAGGCTCAGGGTGGTGGGTGGGCACAGAGGGAGATGGGCCCATAAAGACTAATCAGCAAGAAGATGAACCACATCGGAGGCTTCACTGGTCTCTTCTGAGCTGTTGTCTGGACCCTTCATCAGGGCAGGTGTGACTATGTAGGCCACAGTCAGCCTTAAGCACATACCTAGTGCAAAAGTGCCAGATCTCTTAGTGTTGTGGTCCTGTGAGCCCAGATGTTGCGGGATGGCGACCCTCGAGTGTCTAGGATTCCTCTGTCCACAAGTTTTATGATTGGCTGTCAGCAGGTCAGACAGGAAATCCGTTCATGGTTAATTTTTTTCAGTGATTTGGTTTTACGAGCTAGAAAAATTCCTCCGAATTCGTTCATTTGTGCGATGGAAATGAACGTTTTCGACCCCAGAAATTTCCTCATTCACATGCCCCGCTCCCTTGAGGGACTATAAATAGCCAGGGCTGGAGTCTGCACAAGGCTCTTCTCTGCACCAGCACACAAGCTGCTGTCCTCTGGGTGCAAGTGTTGCTCAAGCCATGGAGTCAGCTTTCTGGTCTGTCCACGTGAAGAAGGCCTGCAGTCCTGCCCCAACTGGGGAAAGACAGCAAGAAAAAGGTAGTCCCAGACAGAGCCTCATCAAGCAAGACTGTGGGAGCCAGAAAAAGATCTCATCCCTAGCTTACTCTCAGCCCATCTGAACTCACCCTGCTGAAGAATCACCTATGAGAGCTGAACACTGGTTCAGACATTTCAAAGCCCTGGCTTTTTGCCCAAGGAATTACTCTGAGGCCAAGGGCAGGTGCCACAGTGACATCAGTTGTGAAGAAGTGGCCAGTCTGTGGTACCAGGTCAGATCTGTTCGTCTTTGTTAGAAAGGGTTTGACTTGAAGGTTGAACTTATGTATTGACCTGGCTCCAGCTGTGCCCAGCACCATGGACCTGAGGGCTGACTGACCAACCCCCACCTAAATTTATAAGGATTCATTAATACTCATAGATATTTATAACTATTCATTAATACTTAAAAATTTGGGGACCCATGAAACAAGTTTCACAAAACTTTAAAATTAATTGAGCACAACAGTAACAAGTAAGCGTCTCTGAATAGAAATATAGGAGTAGGATTGAGATATTTGGATACATTACATAAAGTACCATTTTTTTTAATAAAAATTCTTCTTTGTCACGAAGTTTTGGTGTGGATTTAGTTTCTGCACTTGAGATTCAGGGGCAGGTGGATCTCAGCCTCTTTCTTTAAAAAGACTGTTTCACGCTCATTTAAATGTTATTTTCCTTTAAATTTTTATGGTAAAAATATAGTTATTACTGAATATACTTAAAGATATTAAAGTCATTTCATTGGAAGAATAGAACAACTATTTCTTTTCTTTTGTATTGTTTGTTATTTTGTCCTGTGAAATTATGCTCTTGTACATGGCAAATATTTGTTCCTCCTTCAGGTTCAAGAAAATCCTGAGTGTCCTGTAGGTTAGCAGAAAGTATGGGCATGGCTACCAGAGTAAAAAACTCTGGGAAGAGGAAGAGCAGAGCAGAGATGCCAGGCAGACACACAGGAAAGAAGATTAAAATGTTGCTCTGAGAAAAGGTACTAAGCCACTTGGCTAATCATGTGTTAGTTTAAGAGTAAGAGTAAGTATAATGCCTGCGCCATAGATCTAATATCATGTAATTAATAAAAGACTTTGTGTGATTATTTAAAACTGCTGGTCCAGATTTCAGGGCTAAAACAGACCAGAAACATCAGACTAGTTTTATTTTTCAGGACAGAGTATCTCTCTGTTGTCTTGGCTCTACTGGAACTCAGTAGATTAGGCTAACCCACATGCTAAGATAAAAGAAAAGGTAATCATTTTATGGCTTCTCTCTCTTTTTTTTTTAAACTCAAGGATGTTATACATTTTAAAGAGATCCATTTGTTTCATCTTATGTGTATGATTACTTTTTCAGCTAGTATATCTGTGCCTATTGTGTGTGACTGGTGCCCACAGAGGCCAGAAAACATTTTTCAGGTTCCCTGGAAGGTGGTGAGCCACTATATGGGTGCTGGGAACTAAACCTGGTTCCTCTGCAAAGGCAACAAGTCCTCTTAACCCCTAAGCCATCTCTCTTCAGATCCTCCAAGAGTATTTAAATTAACTTAGTTATTTGGTGTGCACTAATGTTTTGCATGTATGTGTATCTGTTTAACACAGATTACCTGGTGCCTTCAAATCCTAAAGGAGTGCCTCTGATCTCCTGAAACTCATCCAAGACCTTTCTCAATACACAAACAACATACATGAGTTTTGGAAATCAAGCCTATGAGATATAAGATACAAAAATAGATGTGCATGAAATATTTATATGTTAAATTTCTTTTCATTATGGCAAAAGACATTGTCCCAGATAATGGTAATATTTAGATACTAGTGTATGTTCAGTTAGTAAGGTTAGTCATTTCAGGTCATTTAGGAGGCAGGCTGGATTAAAAAACATAGGGCTGCTGGGTTTTTTTTTGTTGTTTTTTTTTTTTGTCTATTTATTTTGGATTGATACATTCAACATTTTTACAAAGAACCAACTAAATCTGGGTTAAGAATAAAAGCATATGTCTGTCTTAGTGAGTGTGTTGGTACCTGCTCTCGACTTCAGGATTCTGAGTACAGAGGACATTTTATAGAGCCTGGTCTACAAAGTGAGTTCCAGGACACCTTTCAGTGTTAGTATGGAAATACTTTGCGTGAAGATTGTTTTAAAAAATACACTTTATGATGAAAACCACATGTTTTCAGTGTAAATTATGAGCTAGAATAACGGATTGTATCAAAGAGGAACAAAGAGAAGGATGGCAGAGAGCTTATGATTCCCTCACAAAATGTATCCAAGAGTTAGGAGCTGAATGTAGGATCTTCTTAGGTTACCAGGGCTTTCCAGAAAAGAAGATGGAATGACATTTCCAGAGACTTCTCTGCATCCTCTAGAGCACTTCAAACCCCCTGATCATCTGTGATCCAATTTTGCATCTACAAGTTTGGCCTTGGGAAACATTCTTTGTTTGGATAAACAGTTTCCTTAAGAGAGATACTTGCCCCTACTCCAGAATACAGGATCTGGCTTCGAGTCATGTAAGTAGCTGGCAATGAGTGACTCCTGGGACACTGTTCTGACTAAAACATTGAAACAGCCACGTTTTGAAGACAATGATTGTTCTCTTTATTTAATGTTCTGAAGTTAAACTTGAAACCCAAAAGTAACAACTCAAATCATCACAATAAAAATTTTCCTTGCACTTTCTTTGCCTCAACAATCCCAATGAGAAACTGATCCTTCCCAGAAAGTCTAACATTTTCATAAAATCAACCTTTGAAACGAAAAGTCAGTCCTTTAAATATATGTCTAGCCTAGGCCAGGATTTTACTCCCTGGAGTGCTGTTGATCCCACTGTTCTTTCTCTGTATTCCTCCCTTAGAATGGCTTCAATCTGTAAATGACATTCATCAGGGCTGGGGATCAAAGGCTCCTGGCTCCCAGTTGCTCAGAGTCTCCACATATCGGGTAGCTAGATAGTGAAAAGCCTTCACAGCAAGGCCAGGCCAGGGACACTGTATGGGGCAGATTCTGCAAATGACAGCCAATGGCTCTTAGACTTATGCCTGAGATTTTTCCAGTATTCTCAGACCAGACAGTGCACTTACCCTTTGCTAAAGGAAATCTGTATCCTGGTGCCTGGTGTCTTTGGAGCATAGAAATGATTTCTGGACTCCTCAGTGTGTATTCAGGAGGGGGCTTCAGTGGAACTTGGTCCCAAAATCCACTCCTGGCTGTCTACGCAGGCCCATCTGCCCCCCCCAGAGCTTTAGAGGTGGAGTGAAAACACAGAACTGGGTACAGCTGCCAAGAGGAATAGGGGCAACTGGAGGGTCGGTTGGGAAGTGTACCTGGGCGACTTACAAGAGGAAGTCATGAGAAAGCATCTTCTGATTGATGGAGATTGTGCTGGGGATGATCTGAGAATTAATCATTCCTGAAAAGCTCCATTAAATGGTGCAGCTCTGGATCCCAAGAGGAGGGATATAGCCAGTACCAATGAATGCTAAGCACTCTGTCTCAGTGTATAATTTCAATGGGCAAAAATTTGCTGGTATATGATATGAATCTCAGAGAAATGGAAAATAGCGAAAAAAATATACAAAGAAATAGAATGTAGTATTGTGGGAGCACGTGAAAAAATTGCTGAGTGTAAAAAGCAAATTCTTCAAGGAAAATGTATATGAAAAAATCGACAAGAATATAGTGCTTTGGCAAAAGTGATTCAGCATCATCCGGACAGGCATGAGACTTTAAAGGAGCTAGATGCTCTGGGCAAAGAATTAGAGCATCTCTCACATATTAAAGAAAGTTTAGAAGATAACCTGGAATTGAGAAGGACACAATTTCATTTTCTTCTTAGTACCATCCACGAACTTCAACAAACATTGGGATATGAGGACAAGTGTCAGAGGTGGATGAAGCTCAGGGAGGTACAATGGAAGCAGATCCTAAGACATAGATGAACCAGCATCTCCATTGCAGGGACAGGAAATATTTGTAGGGGATACTTCAACTTTGTCAGTGAAATGCTCTGATTTTAAATATTAATTCATGTCTCACTCATCTTTCTTCACACCAAGAAAACATGTTTGTTGTGTGTATATTTTCTTAATGCATATTTACCCTTAAAGGTAGAATTCAACATCTGAAAACATTTAATAGAATGTCTTATGTGGGAGAAACAGTCATTGATTCAACCAGTCAACATTGCTCTTATCAAAATCATCTTCATTATGACCTGTGGGTAATTTGCCCAGTGTTAGGTGGGATATTCCAACAGAACAATCACATTGTACTAGATACAGTGAGATTCCTTCACATAGTAATCACATCATGTCTAAAACAGAACAAAACATCAACAAGAAGGACAGAGCACAGAATAAGATAGAGATATTCTGAACACAATTTCTCCAATGATCTGCCTCTCGGGAATGTACTCACACAGCTTTGCTATTTGATGGATTATATTCCATAAGCTCCATGGCCGACTGCTGCTCTTCAACATGGCCTCCTACAGTGGACACCATATTGTCAAAAAAGGAAGTACAAATGCCAGTCTGCATGGGGAAATATGTTGATCCTCATAGCCATTTGAGGGAGGCACTATCACTACTCTGAGATTACATCCTATCCTGGCCAGAATGGCAGTGGTGGTCATCAAGAAAGCAGAGGAAAACAAATGTTGGGAGAAGCCAGTGGAAAATGGGGAGCCCTGTAGACTGTTGAAGAAAATAGAAACTCCCCAGGTTACTGTAGGGGTGGGATGGAGGATTCCCACAGACACTACGGAGACTTTAACAGGAGCCATATTTGCCAGTTCTTAGTGTTTACCTCAAAGACTTCAAGTCAACATGCTCTAGAGATACCTGCACATCAGTGTTTCTTACAGCTCTGTTCTGAGGGATGGAACCAACCCAGATATTCCATAATGGAGAGATGGGCAAAGAAAGGATGTTTTACAAATAGTTGGTATTTTTTAATCCATAGCTAAGAATGAAGCATGTGTCTTGCAGGAAGATAAAGTCAACTAGAGATAATCACACCTAGAGAAGTCACATTTCCAAGGACTATTTGTTGAAAGTACAGTCACTTCTCAAAAGTTTATTTTTAGCTCTGGGGTAATGGTTCTGTTCTCTAATACCAGAAGAGGCAAACAAACCACTGAGTTTAAGGTCAGCCTGGTCCAGGAACTAAGAGATACACAGGGAACCTTGCCATGCATGGAGGGGGCAGTTTAAGTTTTGCATCTTTATGAAACACAGCTGTTGTGTTGGCATGAACTTGTTTATAGAAGCTCAGGTCTGACTCCTCTCTACATGTATATGGTTGTCAGTGTTTCTAGCACTATGAGAAATTCTCAGAAATAAGGTGTGGGACATAAACTGGATTCTTTTGTTTTAGTTTGTTTTATTTTTAAATATATGATCAGTTTGTCCACCCTGGGCTTTTTGTGATTTCACATAAATGGTGACCTTTAACAAAAATTCCAGAGAAACATGTCCTGGTAGGAAATGCTGGCCTGATACATGGTATCCTGAAGTTACTCCACTGGAATCTGCAGGGGCTCCTCTTCCTTTGAATGAAAGCACTGAGAATACATATGTGCACCATCCACGACTCTCTGTTCTGTAAACAGCATTTTAAAGCATGCAACAAACTAAATATTTAGCAGGAACAAAAGAGGCAGCCAGAAGGATATTTTAGTTTGAAAATGAAGTCTTTCAGTAAGGAAGCATGCTTGACAGAAGAAGGAGTCCAAAGGTGCCTACAGTACTCTATGGCTCCCTAGTGCCAACAGTGGTGGGACAGCAGCCATTGGTAGGAGAGCTGAGTGCTAAGGACTATTCCAGGAGACCTAACATCTGGTTGTCTTCTTAACCAGCTATAGGTGCCATATAGAACACATTAGACATGTGCTCCAAGACGTGGGTTGTGCATACTGCTATGAGGAACCAGGTTGGGAGTGTATTGTAGGTGTGTGCTAGAGTGAAGGCATTCCTGGTGCTTCACAGAGTTCTCCTCTAGGAACTGAGCTCCAAGTTTTGCTTAAAGACAAAGGGTGAATGACTAGCTGCCAGGATTGCGCTACATTTTTAAGAAATCATTAGCCCTATGATGATTCTAACACCCCGGTGGAAAGGCAAAAGCCATGTTGAGGTTTTCCCAGGTCAGGACATCAACATGCTGAGCTTTTTCACTGTTCCTTCTCCATCCACCATTCATGGTGCAGAGCAGTAATTCTGTTCCACAGCACAAACACAGCTCACAGCAGCAGCAGATAAATAGCTGCAGTGTTGTATATCCATCTCCCTCAGTTTTCCTCCTTCAGTTTTTCCCTATTACGAAGTTTAGGACAGCTGTGCTTGATTAGGGTGTGAGGAGGCATAGTTTCCTGCAGTAGCTGGTTCTGCTTTTTAATAGTCCACTCAGCAGTTGGTTGCTGCTGACCATTGAGAAGTCCTTGTGTGCCAACCCATTTATCCCTCTCAAAAACCTCCGAGAAAATGATTTCACTTGTATCATTGCTAAAACACAAATGCTAATGTTACTAAGGAAATGGAAAGGATGACTCAGTCACCAACTAAGAAAAGAAACTAAGGCAGCCTAGGGCTGAGAGATGGAGAAGTGCCTAGGGTGGGGCTCCAGTGGGTTACTGCCTAAGAGTCTCTGCTGGCAGCTGAGCATCTGGGGGACCTGGATTCTGGGACTGAGTTCCCCCACAGCCTGTTGGCCACCACCCCGCTGAAAACCCAGAGAGAATTCTAGAAACTTAAAAGCTGATGTCCTCTATTTGTGCTGAGCCCAGATGGCCCCTGGCACCATAACAAAAGTTTTTCTTAAGAAAGGGGAAGTGAATCTACTACGCTAAAAAAAAACTCAAAAACTCTCAGACATGGTCCAAGAGCCACCAGGGGCCATTTGCACACATTTTTTGCTGTGTTTCAACACATACTTAGGAGAACCTCTGGGCCATTGCACACCAGGATACTTTGATCCACAGACCTGATGAATGTCATTTCCAGAATGAAGCCATCTTATGAGGAAATACAGAAAAGGACAAAGGGACCAACAGGAATTTAGGAAATAATTCCATCAGGTCTTCTGGTGACTTATCATCCTCCTTCCAGGCTGCATCTTAACCTAGAGGTCTCTGGTGCACCTCTGGGCAGGCTGTACCTGTCCTTCCCTGATCATTATGCTAGGTAGCTCCTCACCCAACAGGGCGAAAGCATAGTTTGAAAAAGGACAGTGAGCTTTCTAATGGAACTGCAGCCTAGACTCGGTTTAAATGCCTGCAGAATTTCATCTCTAGGAGATTCAGTTTCTGATTCAGTTGCCTTATCGTTGTAGACACTAAGTAATCCTTGTGGTGTGGACCTTGAATTTTGGTTCTGGGATGTGTTGGAAAACACACCCCACTCCTAAGAGTCATATTTTTTAAACTTCTTCTGTGACTGAGTTAAACTTTCGGTTGTGCCCATAACCTTACTTTTGTTCCTCTTTGTGAAAAATCCTTTTACATTAGGACAAATTTACAACAAAAATGATAGGTTTTCATCTTAAAGCGATTTGAAGCTCTACTCCCAAAACATACATGTTTTGTAATTATAACTTCTGGCATCTACTTGGATGGTTTTGCCTCGTTTATTTTTTCCAGTTTTACAAACTTTAGAAAACACTGCATTTTGGTTAAGATAGGTCTATTTCAGTGCATGGACAGGGACCTGAGTTAAGACCCAGTGTGTGAGGCTCTTAGAAACTGCTTTCCTTCAAATCATGGACACTACATTCCAAAGAAAACGAGCATAAAACTGACTTTTTGTTGGAAAATGTCTTATAATTAAAAGACAAATTTTCTAGGATGAGAACAGCACTTCATTTAAAAGATGAACTTTTATTCAAAATCCTGACTCTTGGTGAACAGCACTGCCTTTTAATACTACCCAGCATTTATGTAAAGAGCTGGTTGCAGTTAAAAGTCTGCATCTGAAGTTTTAAAATTGTGTTATTTATTTATTTATTTATTTGTTTGTTTGTTTGTTTGTTTATTTACTTTGAGAACCTGTTTTGCTCCACAGCCCTGGCTTTCCTGAACTATCTATGTAGACAAGGCTGGACTGGAAGGATATCCTAATATAATTTCTACTTATCACAATTATGTACCTTAATGAGAGGTCATTGATCTGATCATCACAGATACATGTGCCCATGAGATTGATGTGTAATCATGAGATTACATATATATATATACATATATATATATATATATATATTGTAAGTGAGTGTTACAATTTTGGAGTGGGGATAAAAAGTATCGTGATTTGGATGTCAGGCTATACCTGAAGCTGCCAGACAGCTTTGGTGCCTGGAACTGCAATGGGATAGGTGAGCTCTGGAGGGAGAGGTTTCTTGATTGATTGGATGTCAGTTATACCTGTAGCTAGGCTGAAGTGGTGGGGTGGACTCCTCATATGACAAAGTAATCCTGCTCCTCTCCTGGAGAGCCAGAGCAGCTGAACTTTGCTTTGACCTGCATGAACAGGATGGACAAGCAAAAATAAGGAAATGAGTAAGTATAGACCCTAAGAGAAGTTCTCTGTAAGTTTTTTTGTTTTGTTTTGTTTTCCTGCTTAGTTTTCTAAAGAACATCACAGGAAAGTTCTCTGCACCAAGTGAATGAAGATCTTCACCCAAGCTTCTTTTGAGAAAGAAGTTTATTTGGGGAGCAGGAGTCCAGGAGACTGGCTGCCTCTGCCAGAGTTGGAAAGAACAGCCAAAAACTGAATAGGAGCAGAAATGGCTCTTTTTTTTTTTAAATAAAAATAAAAAGAAGCTTTTGGCTCTAATTCTAAGGCCAGGGTATATCTTTCACTGGCTCTGATTCTATGAACAAAGTGTGTTTCTTTAGCACTGATTTCTGGGACCTTCAAAGATGGTTAAGCAGGAGAGAGCATCAGCTGCCATTCCCAGAGAACCTGGCTTCAACTGCTGACACAGTCATGGCTCCCACAGATGTTGGTAACCCCAGGTGCAGGGCTTCTGACTCCCAAATACAGACGTCCATAAATCGCAAAACACCAATTCACCTAGAACTCAGAAATAATAAAGACAAATAATTTCTTTAGAAAATTTACAAATGTGAGCACTTTGTGTAATCTGGTTCTAATCCTCTGCCAGATAAATAGCTTTCAAACACTTCTAACATTTTTAGGCATTTGATCTTTTCCATTGCAGTGCCTAAGGTTTTCAGTTTCATGCCATCTCACTTGCCATTGCTAACACTATTTCCTTAGTGCTGGAGTCCTGTTCAGCAAGGGTTTGTTCATGAGGATATCCTGAGGGTTTAGGCTACTTTTTTCTGTGCCACTTTGGAGCTTTGGACTCCATAGGAAGAAGGGATCTGTGTGGACTGGTGCCCACAGGGAAATGGGATGGATGACTCAGTCACCAACAGAGAGAAGATATTAAGGGAGCCTAGGGCTGAAGATTGGGATGTGCCTGGGACACCTGGATTCCTGGACCAAGTATCCCCATGAGCTGTTGGCCATCACCCTGCTGAAAACCAACAGAGAATTCTAGAAACAGTGAAGGTAATGCTCTCCTAGTTGTGCTGGGCCCAAATGGCATAGCACTGGAAAAAAAGCTTTTCTTAAGAAAAATAGAAGTGAAAACAGTAGGTTATAAAACTGAAAAACTCTCAGACATGGTACAAGAGCCACCAGGGGAATTGGCACACATTTGCTGCAGCATTCCACCACCTGCTGAGGAGAATATCTGAGCCATTGCACTCCAGGGATCCAGGAGTCTTAGATCCCCAGCCCTGATGAATGTCATTTCCAGAATGAAGCCATCTTAGGGGAGAAGACAGAAAACAGACTGTGGGACCAACAACAATTAGGGAGCAAAATCCTTGTACTTGTCAGCTTGATCAGGTCTTCTGGTGACTTAGAGTCCTCACCTCAGGCTACATCTGGACCTGGATGTCTCTGGTGCCCCTCGGGCCAGGCTGTACCTGACCTTCTCTGATCACCAAACTAGGTAACTTGTCATTCAGCAGGAACTGGAATAGTATGGAAGAAGGGACTGAGGTTTCAAATGGGAACTGCAGCATAGACTCAGTTTAAATGCCAACAGAAATTTATATCTGGGAGATTCAGTTTCTGATTCAGGGACCTTATCCTTGTGGAAAATAAGGAATCCTGGTCCTGGGTAAGTGTGGGAAGACATACCCTACGCTTAAGTTTTATACTTTATGACCTTTCTGTGACAGAGTTAAGCTTTGGTTGTGCCCCTAACCTTACTTTTGTTGGTTTTGGGGACAAATCTTTCCTTAGGATAATTTTCAAACAAAAATTATTGGTTTTTATCTTGAAATGATTGGAAGCTCCATTAACAAAACATGTATGTCTTGTAATTATAACTTCTGGCATCTCCTTGAATGATTTTTGCCTCTTTTATTTTTTCCAGCTTTAAGAACTTTAGAAAACAGTGCATTTGGATTAAGATAGGTCTGTTCAAATGCAAGCACAAGAAGGTGAGTGAAGACCTACTATGTGAGGAAATTAGAAACTGCTTTCCTTCCAGCCATGCAGACTACATTCAATAGATATCTACCATAACTGACCTTTTGTTGGGAAAATAGTTTATAATTTAAAACAAATTTTCTTGTAATAGGACAGCACTTTATTTAAAAGGATGAACATTTATTCAAAGGACTGACTCTTGGTGAATAACACTGCCTTTTATGACTGTCCAGCATGTATTTAAAGAGCTGGCTTTAGTCAAAAGGCTACATCTGAATTATAAAATTTGAGGTTTAATTTATTTATTGTTTTATTTATTTTGAGAATATGTCTCCCTCCATCTTGCTGTCCTGGACTACTATGTAAACCAGGCTGGACTTGAACTCCTAGAGATCCTTCTCCCTCTGCTTCCAGATTCTTTGGATTAAAAGTTTGTGCCATCAAGTCTAGCTCAAAAAGATTGACCTACAATATGAATTTTTCATGAAGTAGAATTTAATTACTTTATTTCTCTTCCTTTTTCACTTTTCTCTATTTTATTCTTTTATCTCACATGGTAATGGCAGCTTTTTCTGTTTTGTTGAATATATGACTTAATGTAGTGTATAAACATGAATTTATTTCTAAATATATAAAAACAACTTGATAAGTGTCTAATTCTGTTTGTATGTATATTTCATGACAGAGCACTTGGCATTGGATAGTTAATCTTGTGTTCTTCCCATAGCAAGACTGTCTCCTAAGGTTATATTTGCTTGTTGTTCTTTGGGTCATGGAACTTTTTTTCAGACAAGGTTTTTATGTGTAGCCCAGGCTATCCAGGAACTCACTCTGTAGACCAGGCTGACCCTCAAGCTATAGAAATCAGCTCAATTCTCCTGCGTCCTGGGATTAAAGGCTCCACCACAGCCAGGCTACTCCCTGTGGTCCTTTCTTGCCTGTGTTTTCTGTCTAAGGCTGAGGAGCTTCCCACTCCCAGGTCAGCATGTCTGTCATGGTCTCCTTCTAAGGAGACAGCCACACCCAGATGACAGTGCAGTGGTGCAGCAACAGGTGGATTTGTAGGAGGAGGACCATGTCTAATAGGGGGGCTGCAGTTTCTGTAAAGGACCAAACTCTTCCTCCTCAAACTGAAATTATGGAACAGATGAAGCTTAAAAACAGCCTGAGAGTCCAGCTCTCAGATCGATTCCCAGTGTTATCAAGAAAATGCTTCTCTGGAACAGAACTTCAGAAAACATTTTTATGTGAGGTGCAGGACTTTAAGAAACTTTTTTATCTGAGAATCTTACAAAAAAAGTTTCTGTCTATGTGAGGAATAAAAAAAGTTC
>PVIH01028160.1:0-15661 GCA_004025045.1 Sigmodon hispidus | reverse complement strand
TTGATAAGCCATGCTTATGATTCTTATCCTCTGTATAGTTATTGTTAACTCTTCTGCATTTTAAATTCTTTTTACTGTTTTTTTTTTTTTGATAAATACAAAATAAAGAAAAAAAAAAAAAAAGAAACAGATGCAGAGACTCATAGCCAAACATGAGCCCAGCTCAGGTAAACATGCTGAAGAGAGGGAGGAAGAATTTGGGGAGCCAGAGAGGTCAAGGACATCACAAGAAAAACCACAGAAACAATTAACCTGGCTTATAGGAGCTCACAGAGTGTGAGCCAAAAACCAGGGAACCTGTATGGGACTGACCTAAGTCCTCTACATGTATGAGACAGTTGTGTCTACTTGTGGGACTCCTAACAACAGGAGCAGGGGCTGTCCCTAAGGCTTTGGCTTACTCTTGGGAATCTCTTCTCCATAGTGGAGTTCCTTTTCCAGCCTTTTCCAGGAACAGAGGCATTCAGTCTTACTCTACCTTGATAACCTATGGTTTGTTGATACCCATAGGAGGCGTGCCCCTTTGTGAACAGAAAGAGAGGAGAAATAGATGGGGGTTGAAGGGGAGGAACAGGAGGGAAAATGAGAGGAGAGAAGAAAAGGGAAAGTGATCAGGATGTAAACTAAATAAATAAATTTACTTTAAAACATCGCATTACGATTACGGTGGTTTCCACTTCAAACCCACATTGACTTCATAGCTCATACATAGGAAGAGCCACCGAAACCCTCACATACAGCATCCTCACTTCCTCTCTAATGTCTTCTAGTATTATCCTCTCTCTGATCAAGCTCTACAGACGCACTCAGAATTCTGAACAGGGACATTCTAAGGCTATCTAAGCATTAGGCACTAACTGATGATCCCTTGGCCTGCTCTTTTTCTCAGATAGCTATATGGCTTGCACCTAGATTTCTGTCAGTTTTCTACCCAAACCATACCTGATCAATTAAGATATTCTCTGTAAATTTAATACTCCCCAGTATTCTTCACATTCTTTTTCCTGCTTTCTGTTTCTCTGATACCCTGATATTTTTTAATCCCTTGACACAGTATATAGTTTTATTTTTTGTCCCCAGAAAAAAAGGATTATATCTTTAATTTCTAGTTTCCACTAAAGTTGAGTAGCAAAATGAAAGCAAACATTCTTCACTATATAAAGAAATTCACAGTTTTCACCATTTCACTTTAAACCACACTTCTAGGAGGTGTAGGTATTAAAAGTGGCTGAAAATTGTAAGAGAAACAAATAATAAACAGAGATTTACTAAAATACAATTTTAAAAAAATCAACAAAAACGTGCAATATGGAAAATCAGGCTAAAATTCAGTTAATTGTAACAGGAAAAGTCTGCCATTTCTTCTGATGAATTATATAGGCAGGATAAAATAATTTTAAGTAAAATTTATTGTTCAAAATTTGGGATCCCTTCTGGAATAAAATAAAATCAACAACAAGCTAAATTTACGATATAGCTAAAATCATGCATTATTAAAAATGCAACATACTTTCTGTTTTTCTTCTCAGAGTTAAAAGGATAACTCACTTGATCCAAAATGACTTTGATTGTAAAAAAAATTCCATACACAATCATAGGTAGTTTGATATAATTGTCATACTGAAAAATGAAAGATTTGTACTGGTAAAATATTATACAGAAATGCAAAGACAAACCCTTCTTTTTTAAAAAAAAAATGTATTAAATTCAATTACGCATTTAATTGTGAAGCAGGGTCTCTCTTTCACCTTTATGTGGGTCCTGGGTATTGAACTCACGTTGTCAGGCTTGCTTGACTTACGAGTTTATCCACCTCCCTCATGTATGTGTAAAGGGGATAGAGAAGAGGTCAGAGAACAAATTTCAAGAGCTGGTTTTCTCCTTCCTTCACATGGGCCTTCGAATCAAATGTGTGTCTGAAAGCTCTTTCAGAACAAAAAGTTTGAATTAGACATAAAATCAATATATGTTTATTAAGTTTGGAAAAGGTATCATACACAAATAAATAAGTTTTTGAAAAACTTAAGGCATTCAATTTACACTCAGATCTGACCTGAGCTATTTCTTATTTTAATTCTATTATAAAATAAACTCATAAAAAAACTGATTCTTTATCATGGATTACCTTGCCCAGCCTTAATACAAGGGAGGTGCTAAATCTTACTGCAATTTGATATACCATGCTTTGCCGCTACTCATCGGAAGCCTGCTCCTTTTTGAACAGAAACATAGGACAAGTGGATTGAGGGAGGGTGACAGCAGAGTGAGAATGACTGGGAGGAGAGAAGGGGGGACCTGCAGTCTGGATATAAAATAAATAATTTAATTTAAAAACTTGATTTTGTGTATGATTCAAGAATCAAATAATGACAACTTCATCAAATGTTTTATTTTGCAAAAAAATTGTATACAGCTATGTGTTTACAGCAGTAAAGATATCCAGGAAATTCTGGGGTCACCTAAGCAAGCTCTAAAACAGCATCCAGGAACTTCATCATGTATGTACCAGTCCCATCACACAGGTAAAGATACATTCATCTAGGCTTAAAGAGTTCAGGAATAAGTTTGTAGAAATCCCCATTCCAAAGAGTCTTCTGTTATTTCTCAGTTAAGTATCAATATAAAATATCTCCATTCATACGTTCAGTAGTCTATAGTCATGTAACATTTTTTTATAAAGCCCATTATAGATCCATAGGTTCTGTGATGCCCATATAAGAGACCAAACTTAATTACAAGATGTTGTAAAGGAAACTCCAGATACAGACTATATCTATAAAAAGAATAAAGAATCTTCAAAGAGAGCTGTGGAATATTTCTGAAAAGGTATAATCAGTATAAAGATTAAATGGAAGAATGGAGCAGCAAAGTGATGGTTTTAGATTCTTCTCCAAGATCTATTACTTTACTAGCTCTAATTAGTTGGCTACCTATCTACTACTACAGACACAATGTTCCTCTTGTTTAGCAAGAGGGTTGTTAGAGAGTTGTTGGTAATCACCAAGGCATGTGCACAACTAATGTACCTTTAGAATCATTGTGCCATGCTGGTTATTGTGCTTCACAAAGGTCCCAACTTGGCTTGGGCTATTGATTGATTTCCTTCTTTGGAAGCCTGCATGGTGTCTTCTAGAACAGGTCAGATCCAGATCTGGGCTCTGAGTCTGAAGTGAATGACATCTCCCATAAAAGAGTCTTAGCTTCAACCTCTTAAAGATCATCCAAAAGGCAATAACAACACCCTGTAAGATGTTAGAAGTCTTTTGGACAACTCTGAACAACAACCCACGTGTTTTTCTTATGCCTGCTGTTGGGTTTTATTAGATGTTCTAAGGTGATTGGAAGAAACATCATCAGACCAGATGGTAAATTGTCATTTAAACTATGTATGCATGTTTACATATTAACTAAACTAACTAAATGAAACTATAACTATATAGTTATTTTTAGGTAGGTGGTTAATAGTTATATTTTAGACATTCTTACTCTTGTTTTCTTTTCTCTTATTCTGTATTTACCTCCCTCTTTCTTACCTAACTAGCAACTACCTTTTTTTCAGACAGGTATGGTAGCACTCAGAGGCAGGTAATCTCTGTGAGTTCAAAACAGGCAGGGTGATTACACAAAGAAACCCTGCCTCTATGCCCTCTCCAGGAAACCACCTCTCCCCAGCCCCAACCCATTTTCCCAGATCACTTGTAGCCTGATATTCCCTCCCTCGTCCCACTCACCACCTTGCTATGATCTTTTACTTTTCTGGTTTCTGTAGTTACCATAGGATACTCACATCAGAAAATATGCAGTTAGGAACATCAAATAGGAAAGAACACTATTTTTTGTCTTTCTAATTCTGGGTCAATTTACTCAATATAATCTATTTCTGTTTACCTGCAAATTTCACAATTTCACTTTTTCTTTACAGTTGTATGGTATTCCATAGTGTACATGTACTGCAATTTCATTATACAGGGTTTAGTTGAAGGGTATTGCATTTGTGTACATTTCCTAGCTATTTTGAATATAGCTACAGTGAATGATGCCAAGCAAGTATTTGAGGGATAGGATAACTATTTGTCCTTTGAACATATGCCATGGACTGGTATGTTTGAGTCATATGGTAGATTTAATTTTAGCTGTTTGGAGATTGTCCACATTGATTTCCGAAGAGGCTACAACAGCTTGCAGCCACACCGATAGTGAATGGGCATTCACATTCTCCCCGTCCACTCCAGCATTGGTTGGCAGCTGCTTTGTTGACTCTGATATTCCAAGTGAAGTGAGATGACATCTCAAAGTTATTTTGATTTGCATAGCCCCATTTTCTAGGAATGATGATACTTTTCAAGACATTCTAATCATTATCTTCTCACATATTCCTTTTTCATTTTTTTCTTTTGTAAACTTTCTGTTCAGATCCTGAACACATTTATTTGAATGGCTGTTTAGTTCTTTGTATATTCTGGATACTAATCATCTTTCAGATATATAGCTGACAAAGACTCTCATTCTGTGAGCTTTCCCTTTACCTTGTTGCTTGTGTTTGTTTTTATTTTGTTTAAATGTGCAGGGGCTTTTTAGTTTTAAGCATTTCTACTTGCCAGTTTTTGGGCTTAATTATTGGACAAATGGAATACTACTCAGAAGGTCTTTTCCTATACCAGTATCTTGTAGGACACTTCCTAAGTTTCGTTCGTCCATTTCAATGGTCCTCGAGTCACATTTAAGTTTTTGATTCATTTGCAGATAGTTATTATTCAAAGTAATGGATGAAGGGTCTAACATAATTTTTCTGTGTGTGGACATCCAGTTTTCTCAGTACCATTTGTTGAAGATATTTTCTTTTGTGTGATAATTTTTGGAGTTTGTTAAATATTAAAGGCCTGAAGTTAGGTGTACCTGTGTTTTGGAATTTTGATTTTGTTTTATTGGTCTAAATGTCTGTATTTGTGCTAGTACAATATTGTTTTATTTCCTATGGGTTTATAATATATCTTGAGGTCTGGAGTTGTAATTTCTCCAGCATTGTTCTTGTATTTGGGGTTATTAAATAAAGTTCCATATAAATTTTTGGATACAAGTATTTTTTTCTACTTTTTGTGAATGAAATTGTATTGAATCTGTAAATAGGCTTGGCAGAATGGTCATTTTCACAATATTATTCTACCAACCCATGATCATGTAATTTCTTTCCGTTTTATAGTGTCATTTTTAAAGAGATTTAGGTTTTTCATTAGAGAGGTCTTTTACTTCCTTCCTTGGTTAGGTTTACCTCTAGATATTTAATTCCTTTGAGGCTGTTGTGAATAAGAGTGTGTTCATAATCCCTTTCTCTGTAGTGTGTTGTTGGTGTATAGAAAAGTTATTGATTTGTACAGTTTGATTCTGATTCTACCACACTGCTGAAAATTATCATTTTCAGAAGTTTTTCTCTTATGGTTTTAGGAACCTCAATATAATATTATCTCTTCTGCAAATGAGGATATTTTAATCTTCTTTTCCAATTTATATCCCTTTAATTTACTTTTCCTGTCTTCTCATTTCAGGTAGTGCTTCAAGCACAGTATTGAATAGGAATGCAATGGTGGTCAGAATTGCCTTGTTTTTCTAATTGCCATGGGATTGGCTCAGGATTTTCTCTTCCTAGAAGGACATTGGTTGTGCTTCCTAATATATAGGTTGTATTACACTGACATATATTCTATCTACATTCTTTAGAACTTTTATCATGAAGACATGTCAAAACTTGTCAAAGACTCTTCATCTCTTGATATAATTGTGAAATTTTTGTCTTTATGATTGTTAATGGGATTTATTAGTCAGTTACAACTATTAGTTAGCTTAGATTTTTCATTTGCTCTTTGGTCCACATTAGAATTCTGAAAAGGTAGGTTTTAATACCAATGAAGGAATGCCTCAACAACAGGATGTGTAAACTTGTCAGTTAGTGTGAGAGCAAAATGTATAAAGGAATAATTCCCTTCTTCCATGTTGTTTGCTGTGAGCTGTCACCAGAAGGTGTGGCAGAGATTTAGGGTAAGTCTTTCTACTCAACTGATGCAGAATTAGGGTAGGTCTTCTACTTTCAGTGATACAATCAAGCAAAATTACTCACATGTGTATCCAAATGCTTGGGATTTAATTGATTCTAGATATAGTCAAGATTAGCCATCCAATACATGCACTTTATTATACTTATTGACTTACATATGTTGAACTATCTCTACATCTCAGGGATGAGGTCAACTTGGAGATATGGATAATCTTTCTGATGTATGTCTGTGGTCTATTTGCAAATTTTTATTGATCATTTTTGAATTTATGCTTATCAGGGACAATAGCTTGTAGTTCCTGTATATCTCTGTCTTTCTCTGTGGTATTAAAGTGATACTAGTTTTATAGGAGTGTGGCAGGCAGTGTTTTTTTTCTTAATTTTTTGAATAGTATAAGAAGGAATTAATATGATTCTTTGAATGTCTGATAAAATTCTGCTGTGAATCCTTTTGGCCCTAGGCCTTTTCAGCTGGGAGGCATTTTATTACTCTTTTAGTCTCATTTGTTAGTATCTATCTAGGTTACACATTTCTTCTTGGTTTAATTTTGTTGGTTTGGATAAGTCTAGAAAATTTTCCAATTAATTTAGGCATTTTAACTTAGAAAACATGCTTTTACAGTAGTATCTTAGAATATTCTGAATTTGTATGTTTGTCGTGATGTTTCTTTGTTCACTTCTGATTCTGTTTATATTGGTCCTCACTTTCTGCAAGAATCTGTTCATCATATTTTATTTTGAAAGAAATTGCTCTTAGATTTGTTGATTATTTATATTTTTCTCAGTTTCTATTTTTTTATTTTTTCCTCTGATTTTATTATTTTTTCCTCTGATTTTTGTTTCCTGTCATTAACAGTGTAGATTTATCTTGTTCTTGTTACTTACAAATTTTGGAATTGCATGTTTAAGCCAACTATGTATGCTCTTTCTAATTTTCTTTTATATTGGCACTTACAGCTATAAATTTCCTTTGTCAGAATGTTTTTTTTTTTCAAACTTTATTTATTTATTTATTTGCCTTGGTGTTTTGCCTGGAACTGAAACTACAGACAGTTGTTGTTAGCTGCCATGTGGGTGCTGGGAATCAAACCCGGGTCCTCAGGAAGAGCAGACGGTGCTCTTAACCACTGAACCATCTCTCCAGCCCCTGTCAGAATGTTTTTAATGTGTCCACAAATGTATGTGTATGTGTGCTGTGTTTTCATTTTCATTTAGTTCCAGAAAAAAATTATTTCCTTATTATTTTCTCCTTTGATCATTCATCATTCAGTAATTAACTGTTTGGTTTCCATGAGTTTGTGGATTTACTAATGATTTGTTTGTAGTCAATGCTTACTTCATATTGTACTGCATTCATATTGCTACACAGGGTTGCTTCACTTCTGTTGGTTGAATTTGTAAATATATGCTTTATTTCCTTGGATGTGGTTTAAGAGACAGTTCTGTATGCTGCTGAGTAGAATGGATATTCTTTGTTGTTTGTGTAGAATATTCTCTAAAGATTATTTGATATATGGTATTATTTAGAGTTGATGTTTTTCTCTTGTTTTTTGTCCAGATGGTCTATCTATTGGAGTAAATGAGGTATTAAAATTACCCACTATTAATTGGTTGATATTGATTCATGTTTTGAAATTCCAAAGTACCCTTTTTATAAAATTGGATGCACCATTATTTGATGCATATATGTTTAGAACAATAAAGTTCTCTTGGTTAGCTATTCTACTGATTAGAATGAAGTGTTTTTATTTATCTCTTCATTAATTTGGGTTTGAAGTCTATTTTGCCAGTTATTAGGAGAGTTATATCTGATTGTTTCCTAGTCCCATTTGATTGAAATTATTTTGTCCATTCTTTTATCCTGAGACAGTGTCTATCATTAAAGCTAAGGTGTGTTTCTTGCAGAAAGCAGATTGGTTATTTTTTGATCTATTTGGCCACCCTGTGCCTCTTAACTGAAAAATTGAAGCCATTAATATTTAGAGTTAGTATTGAACAGTGTAGTTATTGTGGACACCGTTTTGTTTTTAGGTGTGTTTTTATGGGTACTTTGTGTTTTAGTAACTATAGCATTGTATTTCTTTCTAGAGCAGCTTGACAATGCTTATTCTGTTCTTCATTCCAAAACTTCTTTCTGAATTATTCTTTGGTTTGATTTACTGGATATAATTTTTTAAGGCTACTTAAATCATGTAAAGTTTTTCTTTCTCCTTCAACTACAGCATATACTTTTGCTGGCTACATTAGTATAGACTGGCCATCATGGTCTTTTAGGGCAACACTTTCCTGGCTCACAAAGTTGCTATTGAGAAATCAGCTGTTATTGTGGTGGGTTTTCTTTATATATGGCTTTTTTTTTGAGTCTCTTAATACATTTTCTTTGTTCTGTATGCTTAGTGTTTTAACTATAGTATGCCTTGGGAGTTTCTGTTTTTCTTTCTTTCTTTCTTACTTTCTTTTCTTTTTTTTGTCTTATCTATTTGGAGTTCTGTTTATTTCTTTTATATGTGTAAATGTATCTTTCCTTATTTTGCAAAAATCTGAAGATATGATCAGTGTCATTGATATGGGATTCTTTCCTCTCATTTTTTTCTCATGATTTGAATGTTTAATATTGTTTTAGTATCCTGTATTTCATGTATGCTCCATTCCAATGTGTTGTTTTTAATTTGCATATTATTTCTTATTTCATCCTGATCCTCTGTCTTAAAGTCCCAATACTATACTTTCTGCTTTATTCATTCTACTTAAAAGTCTTGTCTTTGAGAATTCTAATTGGTTTATTGTTTTTTTAATTCCATCGCCTTTTTAAAATGAATCCACTTCAATATTTCTCTCTCTTTACTGAATTCTGTTTTCAACATGTAATGTTTTAATTATTTTCATCTGCCTTGTGCTTGTGTTTTTTTGGGAAACACTCAGACTTTTATTTGTTTGATTTTGCTTTGTTCTGTTTGGATTTTATGGGTTTTTTTTAATGTTTTTCTCTTTAAATTCTTTCCTTTGGGTTCATAGACCAATTTCTTTGTGTCTTCTTTAAATTTCATAAATTATTTGATAAAGTTTATGATTGTTCTTTTGAGTACCATATTCTAGAGTTTATCTAGTTTAATTGTCACCTTCAAATATTTCTACAAGACTCGTGGGTTTGCAGAGGTAAGATACTGCTTTTGTTTTTCCATATTTTAGTATTTTTTGTAGTAAGATGTTGACAGGTAGACTTCTTTTGTTATTTCTATATTTAATAGAGCTGGTGAGGGCATAAGTGAAAATATAGGAGTCATGTAGGTAGAATAATGTCACATGAACATGAGGCAATGGAATTATGTACAGTATGTGTATTCTGGTCCAATACTGGAGTTTGGGAACCAGTTCATGGATTGGGATGGGTACATGTAGGAAAGGATCAGGCGATCCCACCTGGATAGACCATGGAGGAGAATAAACAGGATCTGGTTGGGAGCAGAAGTTGGACATAATGTTAGAGAAGTCTATGTGTAAGGAGTAGTCAGCACAGGCTTTGGAAGAAGTCCAGAGGTTGGTTGGATAGTACACAATGTGTCCAAAATAAGCCCGTGGTCTGAACATCGAATCTAGGCCATATTTAGAGACCTGGTCAATGGAAGGAAAAATTAGAAGAAATCACCTGACTAGACCCTGAAGAAGAATTTCTAAATTTAGTTTTAAAGAGGGACTATTGGGGAAAGGGTGGATGCCATAGATAAAAGGAAAAGGGTAAAGAATCTGAGAGGGCAAATATGACCAGAATGCATTAAATACTTAAGCAAATTCTCAGTGTAGTTCATCATTCTTGTAATAAAAGTGGTATATAGAGAGAAGTAGAATAAAAGATAAGAGTACAATATTGGTTTTTATATATTTTAGGTATTTTTGTTTTATATTGTGTGGATTTTTCGATATGAGACAGAATTTTTTAAGTTTTCTTCTATTAATGTGCTTGGGTTTAGGGAGGCAGAAAGCCACTTACTCCACCTCTAAAGTCAGCTTTATTTATAATTAATGGAGAATTAAGATTTTTCTTGTTGTACATTTAATATACACAAAATGTTGGTATCACCATTTATTATAGACAAAAAAATAACCTACATTATCTTTGAATCTTGCTTAATAGCCTTAGAGTCACTCAGGTATCTCACTCACTATCTTCCACACAATTATAGCAATACACTGTGCTTCAAAAAGCAAAGATAAACACAAACACTGCTAAATAGCTATCTTCAGGTTTCTTTTTTTATAGATTGATTGAACTATAAAAGAATTTTATTTCTGTAAACCACATACTCCAGGAGTGATAGACTAGAAGTTACACAAACTTTTAACAGGCAGACAGACAGACAAGGTAAGGAGGCAGAGATGGATAATAAAGATGGTCAGCTTCCAACTTCTTCATATTCCTGACAAGAGATAAAGGCTCAGCAGGCATTTTCTCCCCTCTGACTGATAGGCCTAGATGCTCCCCTTTCTTTGTCTAAGATGATCAATTGAAAGTGAGGGTAGGTGGACCTGTCCCAAGCCACCCCAAAGAGCACATTGTGCCACCCCCAGCTCCAATCCTCCAAGGAAAGAAATAGTTTCTGTTTGTGAATCTTCTCTCCACTTTGTAGGAAGACTTTTTCCTCTGTGTGTGTCCCACCTCACCCTCCCATGGGGTGTATGTGTGTGTGTGTTTGTGTGTGTGTGTGTGTATGTCCGTATGTGTGTGTGCTTTTTTGCACACATATAGTATGTTTTTGCTATCATGTATATCTAAAATTTTTCTTTCCTGTTAATTCTTTAATTGGCAGAGAACACAAACCTGACCAAGGTACCAGATTTAAAGATAAGCACCATTCTTAGACTCTAGTGGTGTCTTGAGCTAAATTCTACTTCCCTTCCAAGGATATGGTAGTAGTTAGGCTTCAAGGTTGCAATGGCAGTAATTAAGGGTAGTATCTGTAAATGTCTTGTACAAAAGGCAGCTGGTAACAGATATTCACTTAGTATGGGCCATAGTTTCCCTCAGTTATGCTGGGAAGAAATGTCAAGGGTTCCATTGTCACCCAGAGATGGAACTTAACCTGGTTACTAAGTAGGTAGCTATTCTTGGTAGTCAAATTAACTACAATTCAACTGGAATTAGCCAACCCAAGTGGTTGAGTACATCTGTGAGATATTTTCTTAAATTATTTAAAGTAGGAAAACTCACCTTTAAACCAGATCTTTTAAGATGGAAAGATCCATCTTTATTCTGGGCCACACCTTATGGTGTCAGCCTATATAAAGTCTTAGAAGAAAGAAGATTTTGCTCTTTATCTGCTTGCTCTCACGCTTTCTGGCAAGTTCATTTCTTCACTGGCATTAGAGCCTACTCGTCAAAAAAGACCATCTGAGACACCCAGATTTGTGGGCTTAACAACTACTGGATTTGAGGACTTTCTCTTGGTAGACAGCCATTGTTGAACTAGTGGGACCACAGCCTATGAGGCATTCTAATAAATCCCATATGTAATCCTTAATTCTATCTATTTTCTTCCTCACTAATACAGTTATATAGAACATATGATCTTAAGCAAATTAGCTCTTTGAATGACATTTCCCAAAAAATGTTTAAAATCATCTAATTTCTTATTACATATACCTACTGGATAATAAATATAATGTGGACACATCATAATCCTTTCATAAATAGTAACTCTCAAAATGTAGGGCTAGTCTATCTAAGTTTATTCCTGTTATTTATTATGAAGCATGTTATGAGAATTTAAAATGTCATAAGAAATGTAGAAAATAGATGATTCTCAACATATTATCAATATTCATACTTTAGGAAAACAGGAGAAATATTTTAAGTTGACTGGGAAAATTTTTGCATTACCTGATATCCTGTGACATGATAGTGCAGAATATTATTGCCTAGTAGGAGTATTATAAATGTATCTATTTTATATTTTCTGATAACACTTTTAAAATATGTAAATAAAAATAAACAGCCCCTATGGAGATAGGAATCAATCTACCTCAAGATTGACGTATACAACTCTTAGGCATATACTCATAAGGATATTTCATTCTACCACAGAGATAGTTTCTCCAATATGTTAATTGCTTCTCTATTCATGATAACCAGACATTGGAAACAACTTAGATATCCTTCAACAAAAGAAGAAATAAAGAAAATTATGGTACATATATACAATGGAATATTGTTTATTACTCAGGTGTAAAAAATGCCATCATAAAATTTGTAGGGAAATATAATAAACTAGAAAAAAGTCCTGACTGAGGTATCCCAGACTCAGAAAGACAAATATTTTATGTATTTACTTATACATAAATAATAGCTGTGAAGTCAATTATAACTGAATTACAATCCATAAAATAACAGAGAGTAGGAAGAGAGTAAGGGACAAAGAGAACAGATAGAATGTGTTAGGAAAGAGAAATAGAATACCAAGTTATGAATGGATGCATGGGGGGGGGGGCTGAAATGGGACAACCAAGTCAAGATGGGAAGGGAAGAGAGTTGTGGGAAGAAATAGAGAGAAATGGATAAGATTGTCATTTGAGGAGTAGAATGTAAACCTAATACATTATAAACATTCTAATATACACATACATGAAGGTGATCTATATAAAATAACCAAATAATGAGGAAACAGAGGCACAGCTGGCTATCTCTTATCACCAAATGAAGCTTTCAGTACTGAGATTGGTTACATCAAATTGGGTTGCTGACCAAATCAATATTCAAACAACCCAAGCTGTTCTCAAGACCGTGGGTTGCTTTGCATAAACTGATGGCGAGGCCTCATTGCCAATGACACATTCTCGTATCATCTTTGGTACTGGAAGCTACTCTGCATGCTATCAAAAGGGAAACATAAACACCAACCAAGTCACAAACCATTGATTTTAAAATGGAGTTGTGCTTACAAGATATTTCAATGCAACAGTGGCATAAAACTTGTGGGAGTAACCAACCAATAACTGATCTGACTTAAGGCCCTCTTCATGAGCTGGGACCCATACCCAACACTGGTTGAGTGATAAATAGCCTGAAACTCAATTGCCCAGGGACTTAGGACAAAATGAAATAACACAAGCCAAAGAAAAGAAAATTTAATGAAACAAAAATTATAGTGACAAAATGATTCCTAATGATTGTCTGCTATACTCATAGATCAGAGCCACCATCACAGAATCTTTCTCCTATAGAAGATGGGAACAGATACAGAGACTCACAGCCAGAGATCACACAGAGTGAGAGACCTTGGAGCACTCAGCCATAAATGGGATCTCTCTATCACATCTCTGCCCTAAGAGTCCAGATAACCCAGAAGAAGAGGAGGCATAAAAAGTAAAAATGCCAAAAGAGATAAGGGGCACCAAGAAAACAAGGCTCTTTAAATCAACATGAGCAAAGCCCATATGAAGTTATAGAAGCCGAAGCAACATGCACAGGGCCTGAGCAGGTCTACAGCAGGACCTCTGAAGTTATGCCTTCCAGTTTAGTACCTGTATGGGATTCCTGAGTATGCAAATGAGTGGGTCCCCAATGTTTGTGCTTTTCTTGGGATCTTATTCTTCATCTGGTTTCTCTTATCCAATTTCAATGTAATAGTTCTTTTTTATCTTATTACGTTTTATTTTGTTATTTTTTAAGATGAATGAGTGAATTAATTAATTAATAAAAACTTAGCTGGAGGTTAGCAACTGAACTGTCACTTCTACTGGCTGAGAGACGGAAAACTCCAAAAGACACTGAATATATTAGCTACTCCAGGAGAGACCTCCTGGTTAGGAGTAGCTGATGAGCATATAATGAACCCCTCAAAGGTGTGTGTGTGTGTGTGTGTGTGTGTGTGTGTGTACTTTAATTTAGTTACAGGTTTGTATTTTTGGTTTATATTGGGTGTTTTGTTTGGGGGATGTTTTTTTGGTTTTCATTTTTTGAGGAAGAACTTATGTTCGGTGGGTAGAGAAGAGGAGAGGATACAGAAGGACTTGAGGGCAGGGAAAAGATGATCAAAAAAATTTAAATTTATAAATGTTTTAAATAATTAAAAAATACAATAAAATAAAATTAACTGCAAACAATGAATTTAAATTAGTTCATTACAAAATTCAACACAATACAAACGAAGAGTAAGGATTAAGGTTGACTTGGTTTAGGTTTCAGCTGCTGTGGAAAAAAACATGACAGAAACCATCTAAGAAAGACAGTGTTTCCCGAGCTCATACACCCAGGTTATAGTCTATCAATATCAGAAACTATCAGGCAGCAGGAACCAATCACATTATATCCAGAGTCAAAGAGCAGAGAGTAATGAGTTAAGGCATGCAGGCTAATTAATCCAGTTAAGAAACTCCCTTAAAGATCTACAGAGATTGCTTTCCCAGGAGATTCTGTATTGCATAACTATCCATCATAAGGCCTACTGTAACATATTATTTTTATCATAATCAATGTAAAAATATTAGTGAAATTAAAAAAAACAGAATCAAGTATGTTTATATTTGATTTTTATTAATTAAACATGTCTTCACTTTCCCTATGCACACAGTGTATACTGACCAGTTTCTCTCCTACACTCTCCCTACAACCCCTATGCCTCCTGACCTTGGGGACTCTCTCTCTTTTGTTCATGTCCATTAGTTCTGTTTTGTGAACCCTTGTCTTTATTCACAGCTGTCTCTATGCTTTGGGATTTAGTGTTATCACTTGGAGCCTGGTGGGCTCAGCAGTGGGTACACAACTAGAGACAATAATTCCCCTCTCCTAGAATCTGCCAGTATCCAATAGCACAGCCCTTCTACCTTCCATGCTTGAATGTGGACAGGGCCGATTTTGTGTACTCCCAATGCAAGGAACCACAGCTGGTGTCATTAATGACTGCAAGTGCCTTAGTCTTTGAGGCTAGAAGACAGTGGCTCTTAGCCTTATCTTGTAGCTCTTACGTACTTCCTAACCTCTCTTCCACAGTTTTGTGTTTTTTAGATGAAGAACATTCAATCCAGCCTACCTATATTAAGTTCTCAATGGACAAGTACATATACTGTCACTTGCTATCCACATAAACATTAATTCCTAAACCAGCCCTATAGTCAGACTGCAGGAATCCAGGTTAAATGCCTCAGATGACACAATGCAGTCTTGTCAGACCAGATTTAACCCAACTCTAACACTGCCAAGCTTCCTAGCTTAGATGTAGTGTCACCTGGCACAGGGCTTATCTGAGTCAAGGAAAACAGAAACCGACCATAGTCCCACAGCTGGGTCCACCCAGCATCTTTCAGGCCCTGCTAAAGAGCTTTGCAGTCCATATCTGCGTCCACTATATATCTTTGTCTTGGGTAAGAGCACACATCTGGGATATTTCCTTAAAAGTTGGGCACATATTTTGATGTATAAATAGAAACAGCTCAAGTGAAAGAGAAGATTCAGCCACATAGCAGCAGAGACTCCCAGAAAAGAAGCATTATAACAAGCTTGCATAATGGTCAGAAGGAATCTTGCAGAAGATTTTAAGGTTACAGTTCCATCATAGTTCCTGCAAAGGAAATAGCTGATGTTCTACTTGGGACTTAGTTAAACCAGACTAGATGCCCAAG
>PVIH01028159.1:0-15627 GCA_004025045.1 Sigmodon hispidus | reverse complement strand
CACCGTACCTGATTTCAAAATATACTATAGAGATACAGTAATAAAAACAGCCTGGCCTTGTATTAGCATAAAAACAGATTTTATATCAATGATATTGAAACAAAGATTCTGATCTTAGTGCATACACCTATGAACACCTGATTTTTGAGAAATAGGTAAACAATTTACAATGGAAAAAACATAGTATCTTCAATAAATTGTGATTGCATAACTGGACAGTAATATGAAGAAGAATGCTAATAGATCCCTATCCCTCCATGTGCACCAAAGGCAAATTCAAGTGAATCAAACACCTCAATCTAAATTCAGCTACACTGAAGTTGATAGAAAAGAAAGTGGGAAAAATCCTTCAATGCATTGGCATTGGTGACGACTTCCTTACTATAACACCAGTAGCACAGACACTAAGAACAACAATTGCTAAGTGGGACATCCTGAAACTGAGAAGCTTCTCAAATGCTAAAGACACAGTCAATAAGACAAAATGAAACTCTACAGAATGGTAAAAACTCTTCACCAACTCTACATCGGATAGAAGACTGATTTCTAAAATAGAGAGAGAGCTCAAGAAACTTGAAGCCAAAATCCTAAATAATCCAATTAAAAAATGGAGGTTAGAGCTTAAAATGGAATTCTCAACATAAGAATTTAAATGGCTGAAAGGCACTTTAAAATTGTTCAACAACATTAGCACTCAGAGAAATGCAATTCAAAACAACTTTGAGATATACCTTACATTTGTCAGAATGACTAAGGTAAAAATCACAGAAGACAGCCTATGCTGGAGAGGATGTAGAACAAGAAAAACACTCATTTATTGCTAGTGTGAGTCTAACCTTGTACAGCCACTATGAAAATCAGTATGCCAGTTCCTCTAAAAATTGGGAATGGGTATTTCCAATGACCCACCACTATTGCTCATAAACTTAAAGGACACATATCCTTACTCCAAGGGCACTATCTCAATTATTTCATAGCAGCAGTATTCATAACAGCCAGTACCTGGAAACAGCTTAGATGCCCCTAAACTGAAAAAATGGATTAACAAATTGAAGGGCATTTATATAATGTAGTACTACTCTGTAGTAAAAAAAATAACATCCTATAATTTGCATCCTATTATGGATGGATTTGTAGAGTATTATTTCTAGTGAGGCAACACAGCCCAAGGAAGATAGACATGGTTTAAACTAACTCATAAGTAGAATTTAGACAAAAAAGCAAAGAATAATAGGCTGTGAACCACAACCCATGAACAGCTTGGGATCAGAAGGAACTTAATGTTGACAATAGGATTTTTAAAGTTAGAGGGCTGAAAATAATTATTAATTAATAAAACATTATTAAGATGAGTTGAGCTCAGTGAATTCCTTTGGGTTTTAATTTCTTTGAATTTTTAACTCTGACTTGCTGCTTAAATTTATTAACATCCCTTCTGCCCATATATGTATGATCATACACTTATACCCTTGAGTCTATGGGCCACACATACATTACTGATCTGTATATGTTGAAACTTCTTTGTATCCCCCAAATAAAGTCATCTTTTACACAATGACAGATTTCTGTTTTGCTGCTGAGTTATATAACTTAATGTTTAGTTGAAAGTATTCATCCATGTCTCTAAATATCATTATGTTCTATTTACTCAAAATTCTTTTTCCTCTTATTTATAGAAGAGCACTCTATATGTTTGTAAATAAGGTTTGATTTTGAAATCAAAAGTCACTGTTGATTTTACAAACCAATCTTGATATTTTTTGTATTTTGCTTACAGAATGTGAAGATCAACATTGGCTTATTATTTAGAATCAGTTGCTAGTCATTATTGCAATATTTTATATCATTTTAACAGTTGTTTTTCTGTCTGTTGTCCTAGTGCTCTCTGTGTATTTCTTGTTTATTTGTGTTTATTTTACTTTACAGTTTGTGAAAGTTCATGTGTTTCCATGGAACTTCAGAGTGGCTAGGATGTCCAGTATTATAAGTTTATCATTGAGCATTGTACTTTCTTTGTATTAGTTAGGGTTCTGAGGAACAACAGTGCTTATATAATGAATCTGTCTCTTTCTCTGTCTTTGTCTATCTACATACACACAAACATGAGCGTGCGCGCGCGTGCGTGCACACACACACACACACACACTATTTTAATGTCTTAAAGGCTTTGGATTATCTAATTCAGCAATTACTAGACAGAAATGGATAGCCATTGAACCCAGATACTTCTGAGTCCAAAAAGGTGAGTGGAACATCAATATACTCTAGAATCTCCAAGAAATAGGTTTTAATGCCCTGAAAGAATGGACTTGCTGAGATGGGGGCAAGAGAACAAAGGACAAAAGCTACCTTTTCTAACATGCTTATGTAGATTTTTAGCAAAAGGTGGAGTCCAAGATCATAGTAATTTTTTTTAAATTTAATAATCTAAATTAATTTTGTATCTACCAAAATTAAGACCCTAATAAAAATTTGTTCTTCCCAACTTTAAAGTTCTCAATTAAAAGCATGCCTTTCTTTTCTTTGTTTGTTTCTTCCTTTCTCTTTTACTTTATTTACTTATTTATTTTTTTTGTTTTCATTTTAGACACAAAATTTCTCTTTATAGCCCTGGTTGCTCTGGAACTTGCTCTGTAGAATTTGCTGTCATCAACCTCAGATATGCAACTTCCTCTGCCTCTGTAGTGCTGGGATTAAAGTTGTGTTATAACACAAACAAACAGGCATAAAGCAGGACTTTCTCTCCCAAAGAGTTGGAACACACGTGGACATTCCTATGTCAAATGAAGCCTAAATATCTTAAAGATCAGCCTCTAACTTTGCATTTTAGTGAATTTCAGATGCAGTCAATTGTCTATTCAAGAACAAACATCAAAGTATTCTTCCATTATAAAGAATACCAATAGAGGGTATAGTTACTTTGGTTGGCAATTATGATTGTTTGAATTGCATTATTGATACACTTCTATTTTAAAAGATATCACAAAGGAATATATTGTTATGCTGAAAGGACATTTCTAGGAAATGGGTTTCCTTTTGCAATGTTTAAATTTCTCTCCTTGTTTTTTACATTAAAATTTTTATTAATTTTAAGCAGAAAAGTATTATCTGATATTTAAATGTGTGTTTGGCAATTAAACATTTCGTTTTTCTAGATGTTCATATTTCTCTCTGTATTTTGGAAAATTACTGTTATGTTTTATTTGATACACTTGTGATGCCTATGGTCAGTCTTCTTCTTCTTCTTCTTCTTCCCATTTTTGCAAATTTGATTCTTTAATAGTATTCTCTTGGCTTTATATGTATCTCATTTTTATTTTTATCTTTGCCTTAGTTTTAGTTTTTCTAATTTTTTGCATTGTTTTCAAGACTTATCAACTGTCTTCAACTTAAAGTAGTCCTTTAATGAATTTTTTTCACAGATATATTTACTCATTTCCGTTTGGCATTTTTTAAATATTTTACTTTGAACTATTATCATTATTTTACATCTTTTGAAATGACTCCAGCACACGTTCCCTCAGTTTCTTTGTATTTGCAAGATTTTGTGTTTTAGTTATTCTTCAGGAGGTGATGTATGTCCTATCAGATTATCAAGATAATCTTTAAATTTTGTTTTGGTTAGTCATTAAATATACTCTGATTTAAGCATATTACTGCAATATTTGGAACTGTGTTGCTTTGATGTTTTCATATTTTCTACATTTGTTTCTGTATAAAAATTTACAGGTCTATGAGTACAGCACAAGTTGCACTGTTCTTAACATTCTTTATTGATCTAGTAGATGTTGGTTTGGGAAAAATAAAATCTCCTTGCTGAATGTTGAATGAGTTTATATATCAGTTGTTATATCTTCAGTGATATGATTTTTCCATATAATGGCTCTCTTTATCATTCTGAGAAAAAATATTTATTGTAGAATTTGTACTACATGGGGCACCTAATGGATAACTTCAGATCAAACTTTACTAATTTCTTAAATTTGATTCAGTAAAAATTCAAGTTACTTTGTAAGTAAGAGATCTGAATTGCATGCATTATAACCACATATATCAGAATTTACACTTATGCCATACATAACACACATAGTCTAGTATATCCTTTATAATTTTTCAAAAGCAAATTATTTTACTACCAATATCTCCACTCACAAAGCTATAGAATATTAAGCACACCCTAGAGTATACTATGAAAGAAATATTAAGACAAAGAAATATTCCTCTAGTTAGCAACTTATTTTACAGTATTAGCTTCAGGTCTGGACAAATGACTCCTATGTCAATAACAGTTAATTCTCATTAAAGGCTTTGCTTTCATGTTTGATTTCTGGTACACACCCAGTGGCAAAAAGCTGACTCCAGTTTCCAGGAATGCAAATTACTCTTTTGACATCCTTTACACCTCATATCTCACCAGTTAACAGACATAAATGTGGACAACCCACCCATACCCTAAGCAAAGAAAAACAAAGAGAAAATCAACTTTATAATTCTTAGAGTATCTAAATGGGTCATAAAAAGTTATTTCAATATAAGTTTGAAAATTTTGGTGATGTAGGATCTGTAAGTAAAAAAAGTTTAAAACAAATTATGTAATAAAAATAATGGTTGACATATATTTAATTAACTCATAATTTAAAACTAGCCTCAATTTTTCAGCACTGATGTCTGAGGTTTAATAGAACAGAAAAAATTACTATGTAGTAATCAGAGATGAACAAAAATATTTCTTTACTTTATTGAAAATAATATTAAATAATTGTAACAAGCAGTTTTATATTTATACTAAAACACAGAAACAGATCCTATTATGATAAAAATTCAGTCTATGCGTATCTAGAACATTAAAGAAATTTATAAGACATCAAATAGCAAAATGAATCATAATAATGTAGAATAAACTGGTTTCTAATGTGGCAATGTAGTTTATTTTACTAAGTTACAAGGCAGCAGAAATCAAAACAATAGGCTTTTACTATGACTGCTGTGTAATAGAAGTGAGAACAGTTAATTCAGACCCACCTGTCTACTTCCTGTAGCCCACTCTATTATGTCTTCATATAAGTGAATCTGTTGTCCATTTGAAAAATATGGACTAAAAAGTCCAATCTTTACTTTAAGTCCAAGACCATTTGGAAAATTCCAAAGCTGGAAAATATCATATTCGGCTTGCAGTTTTTCTTTCTTATTCATATTAATTCTGTCTCCAGAATGATATTTAAAATGGATTCTCATAAGAATGGAGTTCATCTAAAAAACAGTCAGTATTTCATAATGTACATGCACTTTCTTGAAGTCAGAAAATTTAATATTATTTCATCATAAGTGCAACTTTATTAAAGGTGTACAATTGAAAAAAAATTAAGAAATTCAAGTGGATTAATTGAATCATCTTCATGTCTCTAAATTTTTTTCAGAGAAAACTGCCAAACCAAAACACAGACATACTTACAGACGCTGAATATAAACATTTAATATGCACACAAATATACATACAGACTTACTTTCATACAGTAACTCATACATAATACAACTGCATATTATTTACTCATACATACACATGAAACCAACACACACATATGCATATGGAGGCATATACAGACACACTTAGGCACTCAAAGAAACACACAGTAGCAGAATCACAAAATAAACATGCACAGGCTCACTCACACACTCACAAATTCATATTCATATACAGATACAAAATGAACACACAGACATTGAGAAAGATAAATTGATGCTCAAATCCAGACAGAAAGATGCACAGAGTTACACATAGAAACAAAGATATACATATTTGCAATCAAATCCTAAACATACAAATGACACACGTAGGCAAATGTAGAGACATGCACTAAAAATACACACCAAATAATACACACAAAAATATAAATCCATAGAAAAGGTGTTTGGTACAAGACAAATTTTTGCTCATTTCAACAAACAGACAGAAACATATATATGCACATCATGATAGGTAGAAACAAAATATATAGAAACACACAAACAAATACTATGTAGAGTGATAACCATCAGTTCACACACATGTATGTACTGAATAGAACTATAGCATTACCTCTTATTTATGATTGAGAGCCTAGTGTTGGGGCAGAACCAGTTAATACTTGGGAAAACCATATCCTCCACAAATTATCACATATTTGATAACTGATGAATGAATCACTAATAATAATGAGAAAGTTAATGCAGAAGAACTAATATGTTTTAAGTATTAGAATGGAGGTGACAATATTCAGCTGCTCTATAAAACATCACTGGTTTTCACTGATAAATTGTGTGTTCCACTCTCCTATCTTTGCTTTTACATTTATTCCAATATGTAGATTTATGATCCCAAGTGTAAAAATGTTCAGAAATATTTATATTTGTGTGATTATTTCCTAATCCACTAGTATAAGAAATAAAGAGACTGCTAAAGATTATGAAATTAATGACTCCAAATATCATTAAAAGGAAAAACACTACCTTGAAGCAATTTGACTGAGATCCTGTCCCACTATTATCCGACTGAAAAATCATCTCATGGAAGAAGTGGGATATCATGTACACAGCATCATATATGTGAGAAGTGCCTTCACTAAAAACTATATCAAATGTCTGTACCATTAGCCATTCCAATGAAACATTCAATAAGCATTTTTTCAAAGTTTTACACTTAGAAGCTGGGACTGTACAATTAAAATTCATCCACTCCAACCTTGCCAAAGAATCATTTGTAATGGAATTTCTCAAAATCTGAAGAAAGAATTTAAGACCAGAAATCTCAGCATGGTAGTGTGCAAATGTTAAAATTCTGTGAGATGAGTCAAGTGTGAAGTCACGCTTACTTGCAGAGAAATCCCACTCTGAGTTTGTGATCCATATTTTTTGTATGCCTAAAGATTCCAAATTTCTAAAACTCAAAGCTAGAGTACCGTCTGTGTCACTATAAATGATAGCAACATTTGTAGATGATGTCATGATTTGGTTATAATACACTTCAGCTCTTGACATATATAAGTTTGTATCAACTGGAATTATGCTTATAAATGCAAAGCAGACTGTATTTTCTTCCATCTCTATTCTCAAGTATGAGAGAAATTGGGTACCATGATCATTGTCTGAGATGGTCAGCCCAATCCAGTTCCATCTGAAATGAATTATGAGGGAGATCATTGCCAGGGCTAGAGATGTGTCCTTGGGGGCCATCTGATACATATAAAGAAATTGTTCCTGATCACTCAGTATAGGATGGAAGGGTCCAGAGGTAATCTGAACAGCCTAGGACAAAGGAAGGAGCCTGAGGAAACATACACTTCTAACAACTTGCTCAACAGCATAAAGTTCTTAAATAACTCATCGTTTGTTACTTCCTCCCTCATCTTTAGTTCAAAAAAGAAAATACAAAGGGATATAAATATCTGTGAATAGTACACTTGAACTACATAGTTTGGCATAAGTGTAAGACCAGTTTCCCTCTTTTACTTTTTTTAGCTTATGGAAATGGCACCAATAGGTACAGAATTTCTTGAAATCCCACCACTGAAACAATTTTGCTCAACAAAAGAACATCAGAAGGCATTGACATCTCTGAATTCAAGTTATGCTACAGAGCTAGAGTAATAAAAACAGCCTGATACTGACATAAATACAAACTTGTGGATCAATGGAATCAAATTGAATATCTGACATTAACCCAAAAACCTATGAATACCTGATCTTTGACAAAGTGTTCCAAAATATTCAATAGAATAAAAGATAGTATCTTTACCAAATGAGGCTGGCATAGCTTGAGTGTTGGGTGTAGATAAATGGAAATAGATCCAAGCTATCACCCTGCACAAAACTCAAACTCAAGTGGATAAAAGACTTCAACATAAACCCAACCACACTGAACTTGATTGAAAAGAACATGGATAATATCCTACCAACAAATTGGAACAGGTGATCACTTCATAATATAACACCAGTAGCACAGATACTAAGAACAGCAATCAATAAGTGGTACCTCCTGAAGTTGAGAAGATTCTGTAGCCAAGGACACATTCAATAAGACAAAACAACAGCATACAGAATGGGAAAAGATTTTCACCCAAACTACAACTGACAAAGGACTGATCTCTAAAATATATAGAGAACTCAAGAAACTTGAGGCCAAAACTTTGATTAACCCAATCAAACAATGGGGTTTAGAACTAAAAAGGGAATTCTCAGCAGAATTAAGAATGGCTGAAAGGCACTTGAAAAAGTATTCAACATCTTTAGCCTTCAAAGAAATGCAAATCAAAACAACTTTTAGATACTACCTTATATTTATCAGATTGGCTAAAATAAAAGATACAGATGATAGCCTATGCTGGAAGTTGCTGAGCAAGGGGAATACTCCTCCAATGTTGATAAAAGTGTAAGCATATCCAGCAACTCTGGAATGCACTATAGCACTTTCTCAGAAAACTGGGAATCAATATCGCCAAGGATCCAGCAGTACCACAACTGGGCATATACGCTGAAGATGAACATTCACACTCCAAAGGCATTAGCTTTGCTGTATTCATAGCAATGTTATTAGTAATAGCAAGAACCTGGAAACAAACTAAATGTCCTTTAACTCAAGAATGAATTAACTAACTGTTGTACATCTACACAATGGGTTACTACTCAGCAGTAAGAAAAAATAATATCCTAAATTTGCAGGCAAATGGATGGATTTGGAGAATATCTTCCTGAGCAAGGTAGCACAAATCCAGAAAGATAAGCAGGGGATGTACTCACTCATTAGTGGACTTTAAACAAAAAGCAAAGCATGTACAAGCTGCAAGACACAAACATTAAACAGCTTGGGATCTGAAATGCCTTGGACTGGCACCTTGGAGCCCATTTCCTACAGAGAAATACCTGACTCCGTCTTGATGTTAGGGTGAAGAAAACAGATCATCCTGGAATGGATGCTGATCCAAGCTACCTGTGCCCTCCTCCCCTTGCTGGGTGCAGGGAGAGAGAGTGGGAGTGCCACCAGAGGGAAGGGAGTTTGAACAAGGGGATACATGGATAAAAAAATGACTTTATTTATAATAAAAAGTATATAAAAAAGAAACCCACCACCCAAAAATTACCTGGTAAGAATAGTAAAATTCCAGTGCTTTCCCAGCTATTATTGATTGTGACCAGGTTGGCCCTGTAAGGACCACTGAACACAAGATGTGATTACCACAGTAATAATTAGCAGGAAGTCGAGCTGCTTTATAGAATTCAAACTCTTCATTTAATTTTGACATGCTTTTACAATTAAATGGTAGATATGCTATTTCTAAAGACATATTTGGTAAAATGTCAGGTCTCTTGTTGACTTCATCCACTGAAAAAGCTAAGGCCAATGCAAATTTGTTGGGATTTTTTCGTCTATGAAAGATTACAATGATTAGCAGAGAGAAAGATTTACAGATCATCGTAAGTAATCAATAGAAAGAGTATCTTGTAGTGGGTGGTATTCCTTACCATGCACAAATATCAAAATAAATGTTTTTTGTTGTGGGGTTGAAATGACATAAAAAGATGAAAGGTTTCAAAAGCATTAAAAGTTCACTAGAGTCCATCTGCAATATCTTTTACACAGAGCTTTATTCATCAATGCTTTTTGAGTGCTAGCAAAGAACGTACAGGCTAGGCCATACGATTTGATTAAACACTTAACATAATTTTGTTTTTTTTTTCAAATTGTTGAGAAATATGAGAAATACAATTGATATATGAATCAGTGTGTTATGGCACTTTTTCTAAAATTAACTGAATTGGGTAAGGCAGACATAATACCAGATGTACACACAATATTCTGGGCAACTATTGGCTCTTGCATATACAATTCTTTATAATCAATGGACAATACTTTTAGCATATACCATACTGATCATTTTTCCTGGTTTATCTTTTGTGATCATAAAAAGCTTTTTATGCATTTCTTTTAAATAAATTCAAATACCACATATATATTTGGTAAGGATGTATGTTTGTATTTATCCATGGGAATGGAATGTTAATGCTTAATTAGGCTATAAATAAGGGATGATTTCATGGTTTTGTTTGATACGTAGCTATACACAAAACTGGCTTCAAATGTACAGGAATACATTTTCTCTAAGTTCTAAGTACAGAGATTAAGGGCACGTCTGATATCCTTAGTATTGTTCACATATTTTAAGTTTTCATTGGCATAACATACATTCACACTTAGTATATCTAATAAAAATAACTTTTCTTTTAGAAAATCATCTTTTGAATACATTTCACATTACACTAATATAACTCTAACATCCTACTGAGAGCTGCATGTGCGAGTAATATGTGTGTGGAAAATAAAATACTTTGAAATGTAAAATGTATGGAAAAGTTCATGAAGTTCTTTTTAAAGAAAATGGTTGCAAGTCAGTTGGGAAAAAATAATACCAATTTTTGTTTATGTTTATGAGAGTAATAACAATGTTCTTCTAAATCATTTCATACCATTCGACCAATAAACAACAAACATACCACTACATTCTGAATAATTCACTCAGAGATAAACACAATGTTTCCCACTTAGAAATTATACTCCCTTTTGTCTTTTTGTATGAATTTGAGAATTTATTTAAACATTTTTAAAGAAAATAATTTTAAATTATTTTTCTTGCCACACTGATAATTTTCATTTAAAATGAAGTAACACACAACAGGAATTTGAGATTAGAACTTGTAAAAGTCAAACACTAATTCTAGGACTCTAAATACTAAGAAACATCAATTACTTGAACTAGAGATGCCTAGTGGATGAAATTGCTGTCTTTGGAAACAGCTATTAGCAGTTCACAAAATCAAAATGTGTATAATGTCAAAGTTGTATAAAAAACAAATATAATTAATACAATCCCTTAAAGAAAAAGGTAAGAGGTAAATAGGATTTGTGTCAGAGAATAAATGAGTTATATATAGAGAATGAATGCTTCTTAAATATTGGCAAAGATGAGCTAATATGTAACTCCTATGTCTTCATTTACCAGTGTTGCCAAGTAGCACATGCCAGAGCTGTCTCTCATGCAAAAGTTAGTGCGGGTAGACAGTCCCCACTATTAGTGATAAATTTACATTACAAAGAATGCAAACATGCCATTTCCAATACATACAATCCTTCTTCATTTCAAAGGCAGAGTGAAGAAATGGACTTTGAAAACAAAGGCCATTGGTTGAAAGTTTATTTAAGTCAAGTATGGAGACAAGAGACATATATGAAATTTTAAGTGGACAGGTTTTTTATTTCTATTCTCAATGCATTCAAAAAAAAGACATAGTGTAACAATACATGCAGATTATTTGAGAGAGTAACTGAATGTCTAAGGGGAAAATATGTGTAGCTATGTTTGTCACAAAAAGTACTTTCCTTACAATGCACTGTGAACTATACATTAATGGAATGTCCATCAAATGACTGTACTCGGAGGACATTTATTTGTACCCACTTAAGATAACATTCATTGAAAGAAAATGGATTTTTAAAATATAAGACATCCCCTGCTACTATTCTATGGAAACTATAAAGAGCAAAGTTATATGACATAGAACAAGGCAGAGAGTCCCTCATTTACTCATACTTGATTCTTGGAAGCAAGAAGATAACTGGTAGAAAAAAATCCCAGAAAACTGTCTTGACTAATTAGAAGTAGAAAAATAGCACTTTGTCTTTTAAAAAAAAATTGCAGAGTTTTATTATGTGTTTTTTGGTAGAACAGGATAAATGTGTTTAAATATCACTCTAATCAACGTTCTTTTGACCCTCAATGAAATAGTCATGATGATATTTACATAGAATATACAAAGGCACTTACTCTGAATTAAAAATGTATTTCGTATAGTTTGTGTTCTCTGAACCCTGTTCTGTCCACAGTACGAAGCCACATGTTATTCAGTCTCCATTATCATCTTCATTGTTCTTCATTCTCCAAAAGCACCTGGGATGAATTAAACTTGCCATCTGAAGTTGAAAGTTCAGGAGCAAGAAGAGCAAAATCAATGTGAACATTTTTCTGCTCTCAGCCTGGGCAGTTTGGATTATCACATATCATGCATAACAGCATATCCAAAGGGCACATAAGTATCCTCAACTAATTTTATCTCTTTGGACAAATGAAAGCTACTTAAATATTCAAGATATCTTTTCTTTGTGTGCAATTATTTCCTCACTCATTGAGGATACTTTGAAACTCTTTCTCTGGAGGTTTTTGCATCTGATATTTATAGTTCAGGTCATGTAATCTGAAAAATATAACTGAGGATAGTAAAACTAGTTTAATAACATCAGTCAACTTTATAGAAATTAATACCTCTGGGAAGATACCACTTTGGAAAATTATGGTCCCATGGCTCCCTCATCAATCTGTTTATGTTAACTGCTTTAGAAATGATGTCAGTTGATTTTGGGAGATGATGCACAGGAAGACAACTCTTACTGGTTTAGGAGAAATAACATAGTAAGAATTTGTGGTTCTGCATTGGGCATTGCATCACAAAGGCTATGTCAGGGAAATGCAATTTCTTGTTTAGAGCAAATGAGTCCACACAGAATGCACAGTGGGGCCTACTCTGCACCAGTGAGAGGTACAGAATATCTAACCAAAGCCTGTGATTCCATTGTCTTGAAAACCAATGTCTAGCTCAAATTCAAAATTATTGCAATCCACCTCTGATAAAACAACACAGTTCTTCAAAGAACCACACTTTATTTACATGATAAATGTTCATTTTTTTAAAAAATTTCTTTTTTATTTAAAATTTTTTTTTCTATTTTACATACCAACCACAGTTCCCCTTCCTTCCCCTCATCCTACTAGCCCCAGCTTCTCCTCACCCTACCCCTATCCACTTCTCAGAGAGTACAAGGACCACTTTCAAAGAGTTCCAGAGAGAATGTCAGAATGAAAACCCAGTGCCAGATATTGGAAAAAAGATGAAACCCTCTTTTCTTACTCTGCAATTATCTCTTAGCTTTCCTTTTCCACATTCCTAAAGCTAGGATTAAAGATGTGGGTAACCACACCCTGCCTTGGCTTGGCTCTGTGGTTGACTCTGATACTCCAAATTAGTTTTAGTAAATACATATCATCACAATCAATGATTTCCTACATTATTTTTACTCATTTTCTAATATAGTAGTGGCTGGAAAAAGTCTTGTTGAGTATGTTAGATGTAAAGAAAAATGGAAGCAACTCTGTGTTTTACATAATAATTCTTCCTAAATATCATTTTTCTAATTATCTTTTATATTTGTATTTGAGAATCTAAAATTCCATTTAGTTAGTGCTCTCCTGAGTGTGAGCTAAAGAAACTCTTTCAGTTACTATGACATGTTAAAAATGTAAAAGGTCAAGTCTTTCCTGTGCATAGTGATATATCTTTTGAAAGGAATCTTCAGTACTACAATTCTCCTCTCAATCTTATTGCACATTTAAGGAAAAGCATTTAAATGTACATGACTTCTTGTTTTGTCATGTGGATATAGAGGAAATTGATAGAGCAACTGTTTTACAATAATAGAGAGAAAATTTATTTGTATCAACAGTGCAAATAAAAATATCTTGTGGTTTGGATTCTGCATTATATCCAGTTATCATTTGTGTGGAATAAATATTTTAAAATTTTAAAATAACACACAGCACAAATGGTAACATTATGGAAATTCACATATATGTTGCTTTCAACTACATCTCTTTAGCATCTTACTACTGATTCTATTCTTACATTTAAACAGCTTCCTTTATACTTCATAGTGTTTGTTGGCTTTATCAGTTTATGAGACAGGTGTGATATTATCTTCATACTGGCTACAGATGGCATACCATGCCCAATTTCTGCAGGCCTTTAGTCCTCAAATAACATCTCCTCTACATTTGATAACTCAAGCCTTTAATGCCAGCATAGAAAAAAAATGTGGTGACCAATACATTTAAATCTCATCACTCCAGAGATAAAGTTCTGTTAAAAAAAAAAAAAGGTTTCTGGACAGCCCGGACGTATGGTTTAGACTTATGCCTGCCACCACTTAGGCATCGCAAAATGACTCAGATGCTTATATTAAATTCATCCTCCTTGACCTATGGCTTAGGCATATTGCCAGCTAGCATTTTATCACAATTCAACCCACTTCTATTAATCTGTCCTGCCATGTGACTAATGTCTTACTTATTTTGTTAGCTCTTTCTTCATGGGTGGCTAGATCATGTCTGTATTAACTCCAAGATCTTTCTCCTACCTTTGCTCTGATTCCTCTGCCTATTTCTATGGTACCCACCACTGGACAAGTCAGTTCTTTTATTCACAGCATAAAGACTACCAAATCAGTGATCTTTCTGTGTCTCCGTAAGTTCAATTCCTAGCTACCAAACAGTAGTAGCTCACAACTTTAATCATAACTCTAGGATTAAAATGCACACTTTAAACCAGAAGTAAAACCACTGGGCAAAGAACATATTTAAGGAGGCATATGCAAATGATCTGGTATCCTGTAGAAGCAACAAAGCAGGCTGTGGACTCTGGAAAAAAGCTTTTACCATGAGAAGTTGATTGGGTGACAATGATTGTGGTCTCTATGCCCTCTTCTGATATTACAGCTTTTTCCTAAAATCTGGCCTTTAGTTTTTATTAAATAACAACTAGAATTTATATATTACAATTTTTTTCTCAAATTATATTTTGTCCTAGAGAAAAAAAAAAGAACTTCTGCTTTGGAATAATTTTCAACACCCAAATCCTATAAAATAAGTAGCTGATTTAAAGATTACAGAAGGCAATGTAAAAAAAAAAAGTAGTATACATGACAATTCTTGGCATCATTATTCAAAAAATACAATAAGAGTCACTATGAAATGCATACAATGTACACTGTATTCCAATATGTGATTGTGTTTCAACACAACAGTTGTCAGTTTAGAATTAGGAAAGTTTCTTAAAGAAAGGTGTTTTCTTCTTTAAGTTTGGGAGATAATTTCTCTCTGGTCTTAACAAAATTATGTGGCACTTGGGAAAAAAGATGCATCCCAGCAAGCCTGCACTGGAGGCCAAGATGGAAAAGACCTCCACAGATACCATGATCTTGCCCTTAGTGCTATGGTAGACAGGGAGAAATGTGACCCAGACACTGCAGAACAACAACATGCTAAAGGTCAGCAACTTGGTTTCATTAAATGTTTCTGGGAGATTCCTGGCAAAGAAAGCCACAATAAAGCTCCCGAAAGCAAGGGAGCCATGATATCCCAAGACAAAATAAAATGCAGTAACTGAGCCCTTGTCACAGACAATGATGATTTTACCATGCTCAGAGTGTGTGTCAATGTCAACAGATGGAGGAGATACTCCCAGCCAGATTGCATAGATAATAATTTGGATGAGGGTACAGATGGCAACAATGTAGTTAGGTGCCCTGGAAATGAGGTAGTATCTTATTCTTCTCCCAGGAGTTGTGAACTTGAAAGCCATTAGCACAGTCATTGTTTTTGCCAACACAGTAGAAATAGCTATAGTGAATACAACTCCAAATGTGATTTGCTGTAGGATGCATGTAGTTGCTTTTGGCTGTCCAAAAAAGAGCAAAGAACAGAGAAAACAAAA
>PVIH01028158.1:0-15667 GCA_004025045.1 Sigmodon hispidus | reverse complement strand
CTTTTTGTTTTTTTTTTTTCCGGTGGGGGCCCCATCTTCCTTCTGGATGCCTTGGAGAGTGCTGGTAGTAGAAATTGTTTTTTATAGTGGAGAATCCAATGAATACTATTCACTGAAGATATTGAACCATCAGAAAGAATTGTGTGCAGACAAGATTTTTAGATTAAGAGAGTAAGAAATGCAGAAAGAAGTAAGATTTCAGATTTAAAATAAAAGTGAAATAATATTGGTCCCTATATATTCCATCTATTTTCTGTCTCACCTCAGGTGGCTTTTCTGATGTGAGACAGACTCTCTAAGGTTATATTTACCAATACGCTTGGGTTTAGAGAGGGAGAAAGCCACTTGCTCCACCTCCAAAGCCAGCCTTTTTTGTGATCAAACCAAGACCTCCTTTTTTTGAATATATAAAGATATGTATATACATAATCATTAGATATAGATGTACGATTGTGAGAATAGAGAAATTACCCTTAGTGCCTGCCAGTGTCAGGTGTCCTTGTAATCCCCTGTATTCCCTTTTATGCTTCAAAAGTCTAAGCATTCAGCATCCTTTTAGCGTTGTGAAGAGGGTTGTATCCATTCTTCTGTAAAAACAAAATTGAGATCCTGCCCCACCTTAGTTAAGTGAATGTTCCTTACCACATATCCAATTGTCTTATTGGCAGACGAGCCATTACTCCTTCTCCTCAGGAGGGTTCTCCTTTTTGAATCAGCTCTTTATCAATCTTGTTGGTACCCATATATTCTCTTTTCCTGTAGAAATAAAAGGAAAACCCCTACTCCAACGAAGTACATGTCCTGGCTTCCATTCTGAAGTTAGTACATCCTTGAAATAAACAGGTTGATTCAACTCAGAAGCCCTTTCTATGACCCAGTGTTTCTCTGCAGCTGAAGTTCCTTTCTCATCAGCATTAAGAAAGTTTAATGTCAACAAGGCACTATGTAATCTCTCCCTAGGTTTTTTCATACCACCTTTCTGTTTATGAAGCATCTCTTCCAAGGTGCAATGGGATCTTTCCACAACTGCTTGTCCAGCGGGATTGTGTGGTATCCCAGTAAAGTACTTTATCTCATACTATCCAAAAACCTGCTTCATTTTCTGGGAAACATATGCTGGAGCATTGTCAGTCTTAATTTGATCAGGAATTCCCAATATGGCCATGGCTTCCAGAAGATGAGTGTGTACTGCATTAGCACTTTCAAAACTCAGGGTGGTAGCCCATTACATTCCTGAATAGGTGCCAATGGTATGATGAACATATTTCATCTTACCAAATTCTGGGAAGTGAAACACATCCATCTGCCAAATCTCATTGCTCCTTGTACCCTTAGGATTACTCCCTGCGGGTAAGGATAGTTGATTGTAAAGGGAACACTTGTCACACTTTCGCAAAATTTCCTAGGCTTGATGCCAAGTGATGGGAAAACTCTTCTATAATCCCTTGCTAATGACATGATTCTTCTTGTGAAATTCTGAGGCTTCTACCACATTCCCTATTAATAACCGATCAATCTCATCATTACCCTGTGCCAAAGGGCCAGGAAGGCCTGAATGAGCCCTGATATGTGTTATATACATAGGATGTGTTCTATTTCTGATGATATCCTGCAGCTGTACAAAGCAAAAGGTTAATTCTGTATCATAAAGAATGAAGTCAGCAGTTTCAATATGAAATACAACTGCTTCTGCATAATGAGCGTCAGTTATCAGGTTAAGAGATCCAGTAAAATCCAATAACACCATAATAATAGCATACAGTTCTGCCTTCTGAACAGAATCATAAGGATTCTGTGTCACCTTACTGAAGTTTTCTGATTTATAACCAGCCTTTCCTGATTTATTTGCATCAGTAAAATATGTAGGAGCTCCAGAAATAGGTTTATCCTGTTCCACATGGGTGAAAATCCAATTAATTTTCTTTATAAACTGAATCTTTTTGCTCCAGGGATATTTATTATTAATCTCCCCCAGAAAACCACTACAGGCCTTCGGCCAAGGTTCATTGCCTGCCCATAATCGATCAGTTTTCTCATTGGTCAAAAGTACGACAGTTTCTGCCGGATCCTTTCCAGTCAACTGTCAAAGCCTGAATTTTCCTTTGAAGATCAAATATGAAATCTTTTCAATGTATGTTTTCAGTTTTTTACTTGGTCTATGTGGCAGAAATATCCATTCTAATATAATATTTTCTCTTTGCATTATGACTCCTGTAGGGGAATATTCAGAAGGCAAAATAACCAGGATGCAGTCGAGGTCTAGGTCTATATGGTTAACATGTGCTTCTTGTAATCTCTTTTCCACCAATGCTAATTCTTTCTCAGCTTCAGCAGAGAATTCCCTGGGACTGTTCAGATCCTTATTTCCATCTAAAGTTTTGAGCAAATGAACCAGTTCAGTTTTTAATAGCAATAACTGGTCGTATGTGGGCGATATCCCCTAATAGTTTCTGAAAATCATTAACTGTCCTCAATCTGTCCCTCTTAAGTTGTACCTTCTGAGGTCTAATTGTTTGAAAGCCTATTTTATATCCCAAATAATTGATAGAATCCCCTCTTTGTATCTTTTCAGGGGCAATGTGAAGTCCATAGTCAGGCAACACCTTCTTCATTTCTTCAGTTTTTCTAAGGTGTTTATGTCTGGGTCTGCTAACAATATATCAACCATATAATGGTAAATGATAGATTGTGGGAATTGTTTGTGTATCACTTCTAATGGCTGTCGGACAAAATATTGGAATAGGGTGGGGCTATTCAACATTCCTTGTGGAAGGACCCTCCATTCGTAACTTTTTACTGGGTGTGCATTATTGAGAGTAGGTATAGTGAAAGCAAACTTCTCTTTATCTTGTTTTTGTAGAGGTATGGTAAAAAAAAAAAAAAGAAAAAGTCCTTCAGATCAATAACTATAATAGGCCATCCTTTAAGTAGCAAAGAAGGTAAAGGTATACCAGACTGTAAGGTGCCCATGGGCTGAATCACCTTATTAATTGCTCTTAAATCTGTCACCATTCTCCATTTCCCTGATTTCTTCTTGACCACAAATACGGGGTTGACCACAAATCAGCCATGGGCTGGTTGATTCTTCAATATGCTGAGCTTGTAACTGCTCCTGTACCAATTGTTCTAGGGCTAGTAATTTCTCCTCTGTTAAAGGCCATTGTTGGACCCAAATAGGTTTGTCTGTCAACCATTTTAAAGGCACTGCTGTGAGTGTCTTTGGGGTGCCTATAGCTTTTAGACTGCGTTGTTGTGCAACCTGAATAACCAGCGGCTGTTTTACATAGCCTCTTGAGGTATTGCTTTCAAGGCCATGAGTGGGTCTTTGGTTGATATTAAAGCCTGGAGGGATCTTAATTTGGGTGTTCCATTGTTGTAGTAGATCACAACCCCATAAGTTCACTGCTATGTTGGCCATGTATGTCTTTAATCTTCCTCTCTGTCCTTCTGGTCTTATGCATTCGAGCCATCTCACACTTTGTTTTACCTGAGACAATGTCCCAATACCTAAAAATTGAACATCTACCTCCTTCAGAGGCCACCTGGGGTGCCACCACAATCAAGTAGGTTTCATCCCAGAAATACAGAGATAGTTCAACATAGGAAAAACTGTGAATGTCATCCATCATATAAACAAAATGAAGGAAGAAAAACACATGATCACATCCTTAAATGCTTAAAAAGCCTTTGACAAAATCCAACACTCCTTTATGATAAAAGTTCTGAAAAGATCAGGAATACAGGGAAAAAACATAAGTATAATAATGGTGATTTACAAGAAGCCAACAGCAACATCAAACTTAATGGAGAAAAACTCAAAGCAATCCCACTAAAATCAAGAACTAGACAACGACATCCTCTCTCCCCTTATCTATTCAATATAGTTCTCAAAGTTTTACCTAATGCAATGAGAGAATGAAAGGAGATTAAGGGGATACACATTGAACAAGAAGAAGTGAAACTATCTCTATTAGCAGATGATATGATTGTATATATGAGTGACCCACAAAATTCTTCCAAGGAACTTCTACAGCTGATAAACACCTTCAGCAATGTAGCAGGATACAAGATTAACTCAAAGAAATCAGTAGCCCTCCTATACACTAAAGATAAAAGGGCTGAAAAAGAAATAAATGAAACATCACTCTTTATGATAGCTGCAAATAGCCCTAAATACCTTGGAATAACTATAACCAAAGAAGTAATAGATGTATTTGACAAAAATTTTAAATCACTGAAGGAAGAAATTGAAGAGGATATGGATCAACATAGTAAAAATGGCAATCTTACCAAAAGCAATGTACAGAGTCAATGCACTTCTCATCAAAATCGCAACACAATTTTTTACAGATCTTGAAAGAGCAATACTCAATTTCATTTGGAATGACAGGAAAGCCAGGATTGCCAAAACAATTTTGCTCAACCAAAGAACCTCAGGAGGCATCACCATCCCTGACTTCAAGTTATACTATAGAGCTACAGTAATAAAAACAGCCTGATACTGGCATAAAAACAGACTTGTGGATCAATGGAATCAAATTGAATACCCCAACATTAACCCACACACATCTTTTGACAAAGATGCCCAAAATATTCAATGGAAAAAAGATAGTATCTTTAACAAATGATGTTGGCATAGCTGGATGGTAGTGTGTAGAAAAATGCAAATAGATTCAAGCCTATCACCCTGCACAAAACTCAAATCCAAGAGGATCAAAGACCTCAACATAAATCCAGCTACACTGAACTTGATAGAAAAGAAAGTGGGAAATACCCTCCAATGCATTGGCACTGGTGACCACTTTTTAAACATCACGCCAGTAGCACAGACACTAAGAACAATCAATAACTGTGACCTCCTGAAACTGATAAACTTCCGTAAGACAAGGACACAGTCAATAAGACAAAACAGCCTATAGAATGGGAAAAGATTTTCACCAACCCTACAAGTGATAGAGGACTGATCTCTAAAATATATAGAGAACTCAAGAATCTAGAGCCCAAAACGTTGAATAATCCAATCAAAAACAGGGTTCAGAACTAAAAAGGGAATTCTGAGCAGAAGAATTACAAATGGCTGAAAGGCACTTGAAAAAGTGCTCATCATCTTTAGCCATCAGAGAAATGCAAATCAAAACAACTTTTAGATACCACCTTACACCTGTCAGAATGGCTAAGATCAAAAACACAGATGACAGCCTATGGTGGAGAAGATGCAGAGTGAGAAAAACACTCTTCCATTGTTGGTGGGAGTGTAAGCTTGTTCAGCCACTATGGAATGCAGTATGGTGGTTTCTCAGAAAACTTGGAATCAATCTCCCCAAGGATCCAGCAATACCACTACTGGGCATATACTCTAAAGATGCACATTCACACTCCAAAGGCATTAGCTCAACTATGTTCATAACAGCATTATTTGTAATAGCAAGAACCTGGAAACAACCTAGATGCCCCTCAATTGAAGAATGGATTAACACACTGTGCTACATCTACACAATGGAGTACTAATCAGCAGTAAGAAAAAATGGTATCCTAAAATTTGCAGACAAATGGATGGATTTGGAGAATATCCTCCTGAGCGAGGTCTCACAAATCCAGAAAGATAAGTAGGGAATGTACTCACTCATTAGTGAACTTTAAACAAAAAGTAAGGCATGTCCAAGCTGCAAACTACAACCACTGAACAACTTGGGATCTGCAGCACCTTGGAGCAGCACCTTGCATCCCATTCCCTCTGGAGGAACACCTGACCCAGTCTTAATGTTGGAGTGAGGAAAGGCATCTGCCTGGAATGGATGCTGAACTAATCTATCTTGGGACTTTGGGACCTCCTGCCCTTTCTGGGGAGGTGATGAGAATTTGGGAAGAGAGAGTGACTGGGAGGAGTGGGAGCAGGAAGAGAGTTTGTACAAGAAGATGCATGGATAAAAAATGAGACTTTATTCATAAAAAACCAAAACAATATAATTAATAATAAATATAAGGTATATTTTATTTTTTCAAATATTGATATGAGGTAGTATGTAGGGATTATTTTAAGGCTGTTTATTTTGAATAATAAAGATTTAATATTTGAATGTTTTTGTTGAGATATGAAGTAATAGTAATTTTAATTATTTAGTTTTTAATATTATGACTTGAGAGGAAAAATATATTATTTGAAGATTGGAAGTATGAGAGAGTAAGTTCATAGTTCTGGTGAAGCTTAGTCTACTTCTTCTATGCATGTATCCAGGGGTGGCATCCCTTCAGCTATAGCAGCACTGGTATCATCCACAGTAAGATCATCTTCAACAATACCTAAAGCAAGGTTGATCATCCTGTAGATCCTGTTAGCATGTGTCTGGGGATCTTCCAGACTGAAGCCAGCAGACAGGAGTGCAGTTTCATACAGCAGAATCACAAGATCTTCCACAGACTTTTCATTCTTGTCAGCCATAGGGTTTCGATAATGGAGTGCTGCTTTTTTGCCACCATGTAAAACATCGTTGTCTCTGAGGACTTGAGCTTTCATGATTCTCTCCATGTTTGCTGTCCACCCATATGTGCTTGTGATGATACAGCACAGGGATGTCACCAAACGGTTTGATACACCACCTTTTCAACCTTTTTCTCCAAAATATCTTTCATAATTTTGAAGAGGTTTTCAAATTTGGTCTTTTTCTCTTCCTATTTCTTTTTCTCCTCTTCATCTTCTGGAAGTTCCAGTCCTTCTTTGGTAACTGACACCAAGGTCTTGCCCTCAAATTCCTTCAGCTGTTGCACACAGTAATCATCAGTGGACTCAATCATATAGATTACGTCCAAGCCATGCTTTCGGAGATGTTCCACAAAGGCCGAATTAGCAACTTGGCCCTTGGTTTCACCTATGATAAAGTAGATGTACTTCTGGTTTTCTTTCATTCTGGTGCAATAGTCTTTGAGGGAAACCATTTCATCACTAGAAGCAGATGTGTAGTATCGCAACAACTCCGGAAGCGTCTTCCGATTCTGAGAGTCTTCATGAATTCCAAGCTTAACATTTTTTAAGAATTGCTCATAGAACTTTTTGTAGTTCTCTTTATCTTCTGCCAGTTCTGTAAATAATTCTAAGCATTTTTTGACCTAATTCTTTCTGATAACTTTAAAAATTTTGCCTTGTGGTAACATTTCATGGGAAATATTTGGTGGAAGATCCTCAGAATCCACCACTCCTCTAATGAAATTCAGATACTCAGGGATTAATTCCTCATAGTTATCCCTAATGAAAACTCTAGGCACATACAATTTGATTTGTTTTTTTTCAAACAGATCAAAAGGAGCACATCTTGGGACAAAAGAAGAGCCTGGAATTCCAATTGTCCTTCAACAGAAAAATGCCTCACTGCCAAATGTTCTTCCCAATTGTTGGTTAAGCTCTTGTAAAACTCTCCATATTCTTCATTAGTAATGTCATCAGGATTTCTGGTCCATATAGGCTTTATTTTGTTGAGTTCTTCATGATCAATGTACTTTTCCTTTACCTTCTTATTCTTCTTCTTGTCACCTTTCTCCATCATCAGAACCGACTTCTATTTCAGGCTTGTCATCCGATTCCTTTTCTTTTTCTTTCTCTTCCTCTTCCTCTTCTTGTTCTTCAGCTTCATCTTCACTGACTTCCTTATCATGTTCCTTCTCCACAAAGAGAGTAATAGAATAGCCAATAAACTGAGAAAGTTTCTTCACAATCTCCTTTATTCTCCTTTCCTCCAAATATTCAGTTTTGTCTTCTTTCAGGTGTAAGATAACCTTTGTTCCATGACTCATTGGTTTGCCTGTGTCAGTCCTCACTGTGCATGATTCCTCTGCTGAGGATTCCCAGGCATACTGCTCATCATCATTATGTTTGGTGATCACAGTCTCTTTCTCAGCCACCAAATATGCAGAATAAAAATCAACACCAAATTGGCCAGTCATAGAGATATCTGCAACAGCCTGCAAAGCCTCCATGAAGGCTTTGGTACCAGACTTGACAATAGTACCAAGGTAATTAATCAAGTCAACCTTGGTCATCCCAGTTCCAGTATCTACAACAGTAAGGGTTGGATCTTGCTTGTTGGGAAAAAGATTAATGAGCAGCTCCTTCCCAGAGTCTAGTTTACTAGAGTCTGTCAGACACTCTTATCTGATCTTATCCAGAGCATCTGATGAATATGAAATCAGCTCTCTCAAGATCTCTTTTTTTAAAAAAAATATTTATTTATTTATTTATCATGTATACAGTATACAGAAGAGGGTACCAGATGTCATTATAGATGGCTGTGAGCCACCATGTGGTTGTTGGGAATTGAACTCAGGACCTCTAGGAAGAACAGTCAGTGCTCTCAATCTCTGAGCCATCTCTCTAGCCTCAGGAAAAAAAAAAAAAATCTTTTTTTTTTTTTTAATATTAAGTGTTGATGATTAAGGACATCAACTGGGCAATTTCTGAAAGGCAGAAGTCTTGATCTCTTCCTCCTCCATTGGTTGGTCTCATCTTTGCTGAGTAACCATGCATAAAAACGTGACTAACCGCAACACTACACTGAAGCAACTGGCACCCCCGCAGAGGTGGGCACCCCCAATGCGTGGAGCCTTGTTTAGAAGCCTCCCAAACCTTTCAGAACATCCCTCCCCAACCATTGTCGCGGCTGTGCACCTGTGCACTGTAAATTGGTTGTTTCTTGATGTAGATTTCTTGTGAAGCCATAGCTCCCACTCTGATATAGCTTTGGGATTTATCTCACAGCCTTACAGTATATTAGTCATTAACTGGGTATGATTATTCCTGTGCTGGCATATTGGATGACTTTCCCCCCCACATTGTGTGTTCTTTGGTTCTCACAACCAGCTTTTTTCCATTCCCTGATATAAACTGCCCCCTGCAGTTATCTTTATGGCGGGACAATTGATCAGAAAAAGTATCTATGCAAATAAATCAGAGCTGGGGCCTTCACAAGACAGGTCCAAGGACAGAATTATGGCATATCTGAGTTTGTTGATCTATAGCCAGCCCTCAGAGATAAGAGCAGAATGCCCTCATTTCACCCTGTTCACCAATAATAGGAAGTGCTGCCTCAGTTAACCCCACACTAACAAGCCTCTAACACTTTGTACTTACTCTCTCCTTGATTTATTGATGCAAGATTTTAGCTTAGGAGATTTACTGCTTGTGTTTTACCCTGAGAGATAACAGGAAAAAGTTATTAACTATTTGCTCATTTCTGGAGAAAGGCAATTTTCCCACAGGCACCACTGGAATTTATGCTGCAAATGACTAGAGTGGCTGGGAGGTGTTAGGCTTGGAATTTTGTACAAAATAGGCATAGATCCTCTCCTTAGGGTAAAAGGTGCAATCTTTAGAACTGAAAGGTTCTTTAAAGCCAGCTAACATTTGGCGAGTTTTCTAACGTGGACCAAATGCAGCATGTTTCTTCTTGCTGGGAAAACGTGCTTCCTTCACAGGCTTGGGAAGGAAATGTTGCTAGGAGAGTAACTGCTCCTGCCATGGTTTGCTTTGCTCTCGTCTTATTATTATATTATAGGACTCTTAGCTTATTATCTAGCCTTATTAAGAATGTAGTATAGCACACAATTTCCCCTCTTCCCTTCTTAGACTTCTGTTAAATCTCTTTCATTTGACCTTGTTCTCTTTAAGAGTTCACTGGGGCTTTTACAAGCCGCTCCCACCTTAAGCCATAAAGAAAGTTGACAGTTACTGTTTTGTGTAAAGTCCTATTTGTTTTTATGACCCTGAAAAACTCAAGCCTTATACCTTTCTGGACAGATAATTGCTGCTTGTAAATATAAGCTGGAAACTTTGCAGAACACCATAACAAAAAAGAGACATGTGAAGAAGAAAACAAGTGTGAGCTGATTCATTGGCCTTCACATACCTTAGGTTTCCTTCACTGCCTGAGCTGAACACCGAAGAGGTCTAGGGGTGGGAACCCAAAGAACCTGATAACTGAAGATCCAGCAGTTTAGAAGTCCTCTTCTAACTTCCACAGGCTGTTGCTAACATATGGTGCACATGAACTCACTCAAGTTCATACACTTCACATGAAAATAAATCATTTTTTTAAAATAGGGGGCAGTGAGAGGATAAAAGCAAGATTAAGTAAATGAAGAGAAACAAGAAAGATTTTAGTATTCGACTGTAAAACAAAAATGTAAATAAAATTAGATAATTGTAGAAAAAGGAATAAAAATAAAAATCTTTTTTAAAAGTAAAAAGAATTCTAAAATATAGTAAAAGATAAAAGGCTTGAAAGAAAAAAAAAGAAAATTCTAGAAGCTTCTTTTTGGGATATCTAATATTATAATCTATCATCGTGGCAGTGTGTGTTGGTGGAGCAGAGGGTCATAGACAGAATCTATTGTATAGCTCCTGTCCTCCCACCATGCAGGATAGTTTTACTTTTATTGTTGCTCGTTCAGGATGGGCAGGCAAGTGTATGCTGTCAGCATTAGACCATATTAATGTTAGAAGCATCCCTTCTTTGTGTACTAAGAGCTACTTTGCCCCAGATAGGCTTTGCAGCCTGTAGAAGAGGAAGGTTCCTACTCTGTCCAACACTCCCCAGCTCTACTCAGGGGTGTCAAAGATCCATGTGGATATTTGATCACCTACCAGTGTGTATCAGAAACTGGGGAAAGCAAACAGCACTGAATTCTGAATTTGAAGGCTAGGTCCAAGAAAACCAGACACTTTATCTGCCAGTCTCTACACTTTGCAGAACATGCTGAGCAGTAAAGAACTGTGGAAATTGGGCAATTGGCCCAACTTGGGGTCAGGAATCACAGACCTACCCAAAAACAAATGGAATATAGTGGGAATGCAGCTCTATGGCTGTGGAAGCCATAGGCAGCAGGCTTGGACTTTTGTCTCCACAGTAATCCACAAGCAATAGGACTTCTCACCACAGAAAGCCACCAGTGTGCCTTCCTAAACTGAGCACACTACTGCTTCAATATTCAGTCTCTTTAACTTCATCTGTGTCCTTCTCCTACCCAAACACTAGCATGTCGGCCTTTTCCTGTTTTTTTTTTTTTTCCGGTGCCCATAGTAGTTCAGTATCAAATATGGTGCACTTTGAAATACTAGAGTACTAGAATGGCTTATCTTTCTGTTTTCTTGTTTTTATTTTTAGACAAGGTTGATCTATGTAACCCTGGCTGGCCGGGGACTCAGTATGTAAGCCAGGTTGGCCTTGAACTCAGAGATCCACCAGCCTCGGCCTCCTGAGTACTGTATCACCACAATGGGCTCAGTATCCTCCTGCCAAAGAGAAGTCACATCATACCAAATCTGCCCACCATATTTATGATCTTATGAGAACTGGGGTTTATCCTGAGGCTGTCAACCAACCTGTTTTATCTTGTTCATGGCTGCAAATTTCTCCTGTGTCAGGGCCATGTGAGAAAAATTTAAATCACTGCCTAGTTTTCTCTAGGCTTTTTAATTTGCCCTGCCACCCCTCTCATGTTTCCCAATGTCTTTTTCTCCTTGGAATGTAGTCTCCTTTTATTCACTAAATAACAGAGGAAACCTCTAACCTGCAGCACATCTTGAAACTTTTGTTTATTATAGGGAAAGACTTTTCACATAACAAACAGAAAGGGAAAGATATATATTAAAGGCAAGTGTGAAGCCAAATATTAGCTAGATACATATGATAATATATGTCTGTGATACTAGTATTGAGAAAGTGGAAGCAGAAGGATCAAAACCAATGGGTTAAAATCTAAAATTAAATGGTGACAAAGTTCCTCAGAGTACTCAGATTATGGTAGGAACAGCCAGTGATCACCATATTTGTCAAATATGCACCTCTCTATATGTGTATTGTTGGTATCAAAGTGTGTATGTAGATGCCAAAGATCAATGTCCACTATCTTCCTTTACTGCTCTCCACCATATTTTTTTTTCAATGGAGGTGTCTCATTAAACCTAGAGTTCACTGATCACTGGAGGCAAATACATGCCACTCTGTTGGGCTTTTATGTGGGTGATGAGGAATGTGAATATATATCCTTGTACTTGTGCAGTAAGCACCTACAGTACACTGAGATATTTCCCTAGCCCTATGCTATCTCACATTACCAGGCATACATTATCTGTTAAATGTCAGCTAAGCTAAATGATACCACAAGGAAATATGACACATAGATGAAAAGTCATCAATTGTTATGAACAAATGTCATGAGTCTTCAATAGACTTGTAAGACAAAAAATTTAGACTAAGGGTTAAATGGAGGGAAGCAGTAAGCACAAGTCCATAGTAGAAATACTGAAGTCAAAGCAATGCCATTCTTGTCTTCTTGTTCAGTTTTTAAAAAACAAAACATTGCATGTTAGGTAGCATGCCTATATGTATCCATGTGCTCACATACACATCAAAGAACAACTTGAAGGAACCTGTTCTTTCCACCATTTTGAGTTCTAGGGCTCAAACTCAGGTTGCAGGCTTTGGGATAAGTGCTCTTCCTTCCCCAAAATGTCACCAGCCATACATATGGTTCTGAGGTTAGTGATCTGTCAGGCACCAAGGAATAAAAACACAATTTGTTATCTGGAGGTCCTGGAAAGACCAAATCTCATGTCTCTTAAAATTAATACCTTTCGTAACAATCAGGTAGTTATTTAAAAAAATTCTGGCCTAACTCTAGTTAGCTTAAGTTTTTTGCCTTTTTGCAGATTGTCTTTTATGTGCTGATATTTGTATTGGATTTGGCCCACTTCTTTTCTCATCTAGCAATTCCTTATTTTCTTATTGTTCTTTACCACCACCTCAAAGAATATTCAGCTATACTTGTGGTCCAAGTCACTCCTTAATTTCAGACACAAATATCTACTTTAACAGTTAAATTTGCCTCCATAGCTTCTCACATTATTTGCTACTCTGGATAGAAGTATTCCCACTTCTCAAAAAAAGATCAGTCATATAGACATAGTCTTTAAAATTTGAAGTTCAAATCACCTCTTCCTTTTAGTTCTGAGCTTTAGAAATATCCTAGATGTAATGCAAGTAAGATGAACTGGATACATAGGGCAACAAAGCCAGGTATGGTAGTATAAGCTTGTATTCTGTGCTCAAGGAAGATCATGAGTTCAAGGTCAACTTAAGAGACAAGTAAGATCTTGACTCAGCAGAGGAGGAGAAGAAAACCAATAAGCAGGCAGTAAGACCACTGTAAACTGTTCTTTGGCTTATGCTCAATAGATAGTTTCATATTAACTATAATATTTTATATGGCAGGAACAGCTTTCCAATGTTAGGTACCTACATCTTTTCAAGTTGTTTTTGGTATTTAACCTCAGCTGCAACATTTGGAATTCCCAAATCATCTTGCCCTGTTAGATGTAATGATACTGAGTCATGCCCCAATGTCACTCCTGCTACTTGGTATCTCCTCTGTTTCTGTGGATTTATTTATAAGAACCTCCCTTCCTAGATGTATGTATAAAGGCTAGAAAGCAGGAATCACATCTTCGATCATATGCAGGACAAATGTGGAATAAATGAAAATCCTCATAACTTTAGGCATTGCATATGTATTGCTCCCTCATCAGGGACAATAAAAAAAAACTACTACTTCATAAAGTATTTCATATGAACCTCATTTGAGTTAAGCTACTAAGAATATTTGATCCTCAATTTAAGTTGGTCAATTACTAGAACTCTGAAGAGTCCAAATTATCAATTTGTTACTTTGGAAAAGTGACTTAGGTTTTATTACAAAATGCACAATCTACAATTTCATATTGATTTAATTTAAATAACAGGTTAAGCAAACTGAATTGCTATATTGATGCTCATTAAGGGCTTCTTTTAAACTAATGTCAATGAGAAAAGTTTTTTCATTGGCACTCTGAATCAACATCTGCTTTGTGGTAAGGTTCTTTTTTCTGAACAGTGTATATGCTACAATGCAAATTTGTTTCATTATTAAGCTATCAGGATAGTGTGTGACTTAATAGATTTACCTATACAAGCATTAAAGAAAACAAAACTATCCTATCTTCTAAAACTTAAAAAATGCAAATCATAACCTATTTGAAAATAATATTAGCTAAATTTGTACTTCCTATCTTTCCTACTTATTCAAAGATTAAGTTCCTAGCAAGTATTAATCTTGATATATTTATTTAAATGTAAATTACATAAAATCTCTCCTATATAAATGTAAGACAACATACTCATTTTGACAATAAATTAATCTTAACAAAATCACACAGAAGATGTCAGTAAGAAAACTAAGAACAAAGTAAAAAGAGTTAGGTGTAGCTTTTCTCCTTTAAGATTAGCTTACAATTTTTGTTCACAAAACATTTAACTTATTTCACTGTGGAGGACTTTGTGGATAAGTGATTTTCACAAAGTAACCATTTAAACTATTTGTGATTAAACAAACTGATCAGTGATCAGATAAATAATTTGGAATTATTCTTTCCTCAAGTTATAAATAAGAAATGAATACCAATAAACAATGTTTACCAAGTTAGTAAGCAACTCAATGAAACACCTCTTCTATGCTTTCAGTCCTTAAATTGCTCCTAAGAAGACAAACTCCAAAAACTGTTTTAAAAGATAATGTATTCAGCCTTGCATTTTAAGACAGGATTTGAGCTTCTCTTCAGTTACATAAACCAACCAACCCACTCTTTACTTACAGCATTCTCTATGTTTCTTCTTTAATTTTGTGGAAAATTCTTTAAAACTGTATTATAAAATAAAAATGTGCCCCAAGTTAACTCAGAAAATAGAGGTACAAATGCAAGGTGCCATTATTATTATAAAATGAAATCCTAGCATTAATTCACAATAACTTGTGAATGCTAATATAACATATTTTACTGGTGATATGAAATTTGTAGTGACCCACCCATTGTCATATATCAGGAAGGCATAAGATTTTAAAATTGTCTAACATTAAAAAATAAGCCTCTTAATTTACTTGCATTCTTAAACAGGGTCCTTCAACCTGGAATATCCTCCCCCCCATAAAATGCTGAGTAATGTATAGGATTTGGCAAGCCTCTGTTAAAACTCCCTTTAAAGTTTTAAGTTCAATCACTACTTGTTTTCTATTATACTACATTTTGGCAGAATTTCTTCTTTTTTTTTTTTTTTTATTTGTCTGTAATTGCAGTAGTTGCAATTTAACAATAAACCAGTCTGACATTTTAGGTCTTGAAGATACATACCATATATATTTCTTTAAAAATAATCATACTTTTTGTAAGCAATATTTTACAGTAGACACCTCAAAAATCTACCATAAATGTGAAACTTAAAACAAGAAAAATTTAAGTTCTAAATATTTATACATATATATCTAGATTTCTATATATATATTATATATACAGACATAAGTATATATAAAATATATATAATCAGATTTGAAAAATGAACAAAAAGAGGGCACTATACATAAATTCTTTTTAAAACTCAAACAATAGAAAATTCTTTAAACATTAAACAATTTTAATAAAAGTTTCTGTACAATGCTAAGCGATTTTTATTTACACATAGAAAATGTAATAGGAGTAAGTGTTTGAAATTACAGAACTCCTTAAAATTTCAATGGCAGATAAACCTGGAAAAAATAACAGCATTCCATTCACAAATATTTTCAAGCAATAAATATGTATTTATAAATAGTG
>PVIH01028157.1:0-15669 GCA_004025045.1 Sigmodon hispidus | reverse complement strand
TCCAGCAGGAAAAGACACGGCACCAGGATTCTTCTGTGGTAATTGACCAGGTCCTTTATTGTTACAGATACTTTTTGCAGCAGTAGCCCCTTGCAGTAGTTCTTCCTTTCTCCCAACCTGTGCAGCCAGTTTTAAGCTCAAGTCCTTCACTCAGCTAATGCCGCGTGGGCCTTCACCATAGGGCCACGCACACGGAAGCAAGCTAGTCAATTCAGCACATCCCATGGATGGAGTTAATTATTACTAGAAGCATTCGCCATCAGGTAGGTGGGGAACAGGAGCCAGCGCCATCTTTAAGGTGCGGCAGCTCCCAACACTTTACTATGTTTATTAAATCTAGATTTATTAGTTCATCTTGATTGGCTTATTACAACAGTGGTGACAGATACCCATTAACTAGTGATTCAAAACTTACCAATTTACTTGGACTTAAGTTCTGGAGGGGAAGGAGAAAGGGTCAATAACTGAGAAGTGGCTGGTGGCAGAACAGTTGATCTGATGATTCTCCATAGAATACAGATGTAGTCTCCTGAATCCAGGCCCGTCCTTGAGCTATTCAGCATAGGTAGGCTCTAGATTGGGAGAGGGAATCTCTGCTCTGCTCTGTCGTTCTTTCTTAGAGGAGAAATTCTTATCCCAAACTCTTCACTATCTTTGGGTGTGTGCAGCATGCACAGGGGTTATATCAGTGGCTTATAGACATGGCAAGTTTATTCACACTGGCTGACACTTTATGACAGAGTAAATAGATAACTGAAACTTTCATGAATGGGCAGATTCCTATAACATGAGAAGTTCTATAGAGGTGGGAAGAAGCCAGGGGAAGCTCAACAGTAAGGAGTCTGAGGTTGGGAGTGGGTGGCACTGCTCAGAGAGCCCTTTTCCCTTGGTTGAGCACTAACTCTCAAACAGAAGTAACTCAGACTTGGCACATCACCCATGACAAGGCATGACTTAAGCACAGTACACCTGTCAGATCACCCCCTTTCCCGGGAAGAGGGAATGTTTGTCTCTTTCTTTCTTTCCAGAACACTGCTGTCTATCCCACAGAAATTGGATAAATTCTTAATGTTTTGATGAATGCATGAATAAATAAAACCATAGGGAAGTTTTGTTGTTGGCATATTGAAGATCAGCACTAGGAGCAATTTTGATTCTCCCTACCTAGTTCCCTCAACTGGGAAATTATTAAATCCCCTAGAAGGTTATTCCAAGGCAGTGTAACAAGTTTAGATGACAAATAAGCTGGAAGTGCTGAATTAAATTCAGCTTTCATCTTTTCAAGGTAGAAGTGTCCTCCCCACCTCCTTAACCATCTGAGAAATAAGGGAAGCAGATGTGATGATGGGCTCTGGGGCTATTTATATCTTTTTAAGTAAAGCCATTTGTCTTTTTTCTGTTCAGTTGGGACCAGATGGGTAGCTCTGTTTCAGAGTGTGGGAAAGTTCTGCTACTCTTAGGTCAGCTTCAATCATAAAATTCCACCTTTATCCCATACATTTGTACTGTCTTGAACCAGATGAACATGGTGACTGAGGAGTCATGGACAGGGACAGGATGGAACAGGAAGGAGCCATGCCCATGAGAACCTAGGTGCCTGCTAGAGCTCCTCAATAACAATCTTCCTGACATGGATCATGTGCTTGCTGCTTAAAGTGGGTGAACAGAAAGCTCCATGTGAGCCTGGGGATTGCACTGAGAGCTGGCACCACACTATGGAAGATGACTCTCCTTGCTCCTTCCTGCAGGGAAAATTAAACGGAATTGCTCTGTGAGTGCTTTAGGCCTAATGGCTTAATTATTGAAACTGTCAAAGTTGATTACTCAGAGGGTTTTTGTTTCTTTGTTTTTCACCCGTCTACTCAGAAAATGTTGAGAGTTAAAAAAAGAGAATGATGGATTGATATAAACTTAAATCTCATGAGATCTCTCCTGCTTTGGTTGATTCTGGCCTTAGTTTGGTGACCTGACAGTAATATCTTGGAAACCTTGGTGTCTTTGAAAACCAGACTCAGTGTTCTCCTGAACTTAAGTCATTTTGGCTGAAGTAATTTCTTTCTCTTCATTTGCTAGTCTCTGGTTTTTTTGTATTTTTTTTTCCTTTTTCATCACTTGCTGGTCCTTAGTTGAGTTGGTGGTGAAGGTCCTGAATGTGGACTTTGTCTTCATACAAATTGGACCAGCCACAATGATTTCCCATCAGAAGTCAGTTCTTTGGCAGTGAAACTTAGATTTGTCCTGGTTCCCTGAATAATGACAAGAAACCACCTACAGTGACTGAGACGGATGAGATGGTAAAATTATAGCAAATGTACACTTCATCTCCCTTCCCATCATGAATTACACAGGACAGACATCCCCAATCAGATTATTATAGTCAGGGAAGCTTCTCCATTACTAATGGGTTCCAGGTGCTTTCTCCACACCTTATTAATAGGACATGCTTCACCATCTTAATGCCATATTCCCAGGAGGAACCAAATCAGAGGAATCAGCCACATATTGACATCTGGATGGGATTGAAATGTTTACACTTGAATAATGTAGCACACACTCAGAGCCACCTAAAGATATTTCTTCTTAAGGACAAGAAATAGCACAGAGGAGGCTAGATTATAATACCTACTTTGTGCAGAGCACTGAGTTATATGTGTTTGGAGAGCACATGGAAAGAGTCAATAAAGAACAGTCTTTCAAGAGTCTCAGTGTCTAGTGAGCAAAGTGGTGTAGATATTTATAAGTTGGGAAGCCACCACTGAATGGAAAGACACTGGAGGCAGATGGAGATAGAAGCTGATGGGCTTTGTAGGATGAGTAGAACCTTGTCTGTCAAAGGTTGAAGATGGCTTTGGTAGGGGACACATTAGTCAGCATTGGAACATGTGATTTACTTTCAGCAAAGATGTTGCCTTTTATTGAGTGTGTGCATGTCATATATATACATATATCTCAGATGCTGCATACTTATAGATAATGATATTTTCAAAATCATTCTAATAGTGTGCACAATCTCATTTTTCAAATTATATTCTTCCCCCTCCCACCACATCTGATCATTTTTCTTCTCTGTAACTCCCCATCCCCTCCCTTGGCAGGGAGCCGACAGTCCTATGATCACACTGGCCCAACAATGCTTGGATCAGTCTTCACTCCTTCAATAAGGATATACAGGGATGGAAAAAAAATTCAGAGGGAAAGCTGAACACAAAGAAAATATATGTGTAGTAATCTTATTTGCATTTCCACCCTTGATAAGCCATGCTTATGATTATTATCCTCTGTATAGTTATTGTTAACTCTTCGGCATATTTTTAAAAAAATTCTTTTTACTGTTTTTTTTTGATAAATACAAAATAAAGAAGAAAAAAAAGAAAAAAATTATATTCTTATGAAGTGATTAAGTAAAGTAATTTTTATTATGTTTTCCTATGATTTTGCATGTTTATAGTGTTAATTAGCAAAAAACAATTTTTGTCAGTCTATACAGCTTAATTTGAATATAAGCAATATATTCACTACAATAACATTTCTTCAGGAACATTTTTAATATACCAGGTACCCCACATTTCATTATCACAGTAAGCTAATTAATAGGGCTGTGGGTCTGGAGAAGGTTAAGTGGTTTACAAGTGATCATATAGTTTAGAGATTAAAGGAAATATAAAGAGTGCCCCAGTAGATCTACACACATATGGTAGAGTCACTTAATAAATTCTTCACTGTCATTTGCTGGGGGAGAGGGTAGCTTCCAAAACAAATGGTGTGGCTCAGTTAGAATGCCTGAGGGAGGAACATTCAGCTCAAATTATGTGATATATAAACATAGTAATTGAGTCTCCTGACAGTTATCGCTTCTGTGTGAGGCCTTGTCTGTGCATAACAGTTGGAAAAGATAGACTTACCTTGGCTGTTTGGGAGGGTTCATGATAAACAAATCTAGAGAGTCTGTGTTTCTGCTAGAGAGTGTCTCTGCACCTAGGAAACTAGGAGAAACAGAAACATAGACTGAAGACAAGTCCTGATTGGAATGCTTCCCTTCATGTAACAGATGTCCTGTGTGCCATGCATCTCACAGAGTGTCCCAACACTAGTTCTGGGATGACATAGACATCTCTATGTGAAGGAAGAGCACAGGATGCCACTGGAAGTCCTATTAACCACAATACATTGCTTATATTATATTGCATATCTATTGATATTATCTCAAGTTTAGTTTATGTCTAATATAATAATTTATATGATTTGGTTTAAATATGTCATTTTTCTGCTTGTGTTTTTATTTGTCCATTTGATTTTTTGGTCCTGGTATTCTGTCTTCTTTAGGAAACTCAAATATTGAGTGTTATCTTCATTTATTTCCTCAATAAACTTATTAAAAATAATACTTTTTATTCTTTTTAGTGCTTTTCTTTCAAGAATAACAATGTGACTTCTTAGCTTCTAAATTCCACATAAATAAAATCTTATACTAACATAAAAATCTGTGCATAAATGTTCGTAGTCTGTTTGCTTATTATATTCTCAGGCTGAAAACAGCCAATAAGTATGTAAATGGATGCATTTTTTTAAGTTGTGGCATTTCTACAGCATGGAAAACTTCTCAGCAATGAAAAGGGAACAGATTATTGACACATGCAATTATGTGAATCTTCAGTGGATATTCTGAGTAGAAAAGTCAACCGCAAAAGTTTGCACACTATCTATTTGTATTTACATAAACATTTAATGACAACATTTTAGAATTAGCACCCCAACAGATGGTTGCTGAAATTAAGGAACAGGGAGATAGGGTTATGCATGCCTTTAGACAGGCAGCACAGGCCATTCTAGTGGTTGTGTAGTGGTTTGATATCTTGATGTTGGTAATAGGAGCACACACATGTGTAATAAAATTGTATAGAACTACACACAGAAGTAAGGGAATCTGTGTAAAAATATTTGATTATAGGAATGTCGGTATCCTGTAATATTATACTGAAGTTTTATAATTCATTACTTGAGAAACTGATAAGTAAGGGGGCAGTCTGTGAGATGTCTCTGTATTGTTTCTCACAATGTGAATGTATTGAGGAACATTTTAGCTCAAGGAAGGTTTCAAGATATCCTGGTCTGGTTCTGCTGCATTTAGGCCTGTGGAGACATTTGTAAGCTGAGGTATGAAAAACACCTCATATAGCTAGGTGTTGGGAGGAAGAGGAAAGGGGCCACTTTCCCACAATCCCCTTATAGGACATGCTGCCAACAAACCAAAGATATTCTAGCCATTACCAAGTTTTCAAGTTCCTATCAACTTCCAAGATCATTGAGCTGTTACCAAGGCATTGGGCACCTGTGTCTTTGGAGAACATGTGGGTCTAAACTATAGCACTTATCCTTCTACTGTTACTGTCAGAAAGCAGCTGGCCAAAGAGTCTCTTCCTCTACCTGGACAGACACCTGGGTAGGCAAGCAGCTCTTAAAGGCTGGTTTCTAGAAGCTTTCATTTCCCTTAGTGTTGGACAGTGCCAGAGGCAGCTGGAGGCAAGTGGAAACAATAGCAAGTGGCGCCCCCTAGTGTTACAATTCTGTGGTGGCCTCCATTTCGAGGAACCTTGGCTTGAATTCTAGACAACTCTCTGGATCTCATCTAGTGTCTGGAACCCACAGGCTCTAGTCTCTATTCCTTACAGACTTGATTTGCTCTTCCACTCTCTTGTCTTCACTTCCTCAAACATCTCAGCTCCTCTTCTGCTCCTCATCTCCTCATTTCAAGTTGCTTCTTGAACTGTGAAACAGATGGCCCTCTCAACCCTGTGGCTGCTGCCAGAGCTGAATTGGGAATTCCTGCTTCTGCTGGGACAGCATCTGGGAGCCAGGATTATGAACCTAAGCACGCACTGCTGCTCTGGGGCCAGAGAACACAGTAGGTCACCTGGGCACCAGGCAGAGCTGGGATCACTCAGGTATGGGGAAGGGAGCAGATGGGATCACTGGAGGATTAACCTTGGCTTTTCTTCCGCAGTTTATAAGGGCCATGGCAGTCACTAACACCTGCCAGGGTTCACTCAGGGCTGGGGACTGCAGCTTGGAAACTGGGTGACAGCTTCAAGGAGAACATGGAGGAGATGGAACATGGACAGTAACTGTCACTTTTCTGCCACTTCCCCATTACTGCACTCTGCTGTCTCCACAAGGCCTCTCTCCTCATGATGCCAGCTCACCTCCCATTACAGATGGGAAGCAAGAAAAGAACCTATCCCAGCAGAATCTTTTGTGGGACTTACTGCTGTGGTGCTGGAGAGAGGCTAGGAGTCACAGCCTGCTTCTAGAGACCAAGAAGGGATGCTAAGATCCATCACAGCTATTTCTTTGCATCAACCACAGATTGCCCCCAACACCAGTCATTGTCACTGAAACATATTTTAGAAGATGATAGCCCTGTCTCTTAGAGACAGTAACAGTGGTCCCTCTACCAGGGCTCAGGGCAGTGCTCTCTCCCTCTGGTCCAGATAGAAACAGCTGCAGGGTCATTTAGAGTTCATGAAGGCTTGCAACAGTAAAAAGACTACTACAAACTGGTTCAGGCAGCCTGGGGCTGACACTGCACCTTCAGGAACCCAGGCAACCCTGACCAGTTTTAGCCTAGGTTTCTCTTCACATCTGTGGAGTGTTCCAGAAGGCTAGTGCTGATATAAAGGCTTCCTGGCTGACATGAGACAAATAGTCCTTTTGCTCAAGACAGTCAGGGCAGTAAACACAAGCAAAATAGCTGCTGTTTAGGGAGTCAAACTGCCCCACCCCCAATATCTCTTTTTATTTACAGCAAAATTAACAGCAGGAGAGCTTACAATACAAACTGAAATAACTCACCACTAACACTAAATAGTGATTACTAAACAGATTTGAAGAGTGTTTTAACAGTATTTAACACATGCCCTGGGTCCTAGGGAGAGGTGAGTCTGCTCACCTGACTTGCTGCTACAGAGTATTTATCTTTGGTGAGTACCTGTGCAAGATACAAACTTTCTGGTAGTTTGATCATAGATTACAGCATACATGACACAGGCATCACATCACAACTGTGGCCACCATGGCACTTTCCTTTAAGGTTCACAGCTCTGTGCTTTGCATGTCTTAGCGAGTTAATGCACAGACCCCAAAGCTTGTTGTTACCTCTTAGTTTCCCACTGAAAAATTCACATTTCCCACTTTACAAAAATAGTTCATCATATAAGGGGAGTAAGAAAGAAAGAGGCATGATGATAGAAGTAAGACTTGAACAAACTTCTGGGGAGTTACAGAAGAAACACTCAACTATAGGAGTGTTGGGGAAGATTATTTTAATTAGATGAAGATGTGTTACATTTGTTTCTGCTGCATTTGTTTAATTCTGTTGCATTTGTTTCACCTTGTCTGCCTAAGACACCTGATTGGTCTAATAAAAAGCTAAACAGCCAATAGCCAGACAGAAGAGGAATAGGTGGGGCTGGTGGGCAGAGAGAATAAGGAGGAGGAGAAATCTAGGCACCAGAGAAGAAGGAGAAAATAAGGGAGAAAGGAAGAATTGAGGGGCCAGCCAGGCAGCAGTCAACCAAGACATGAAGGAAGCAAGAAAGTAGGACATACAGATGGAAACTAATGTAAAAAGTCTGGAGGCAAATGTAAATGAAGAAAAACAGGTTAAATTAAGTTATAAGACCTAGTGGGACAAGCATAAGATAAGGCCAAACATTTATAACTAATAAGTCTGCGTCATGATTTGGGAACTGGTTGGTGACCCAAATGAAAGCCTGGAACATGGAGAAGGCTCACACTGCCATCTTAGATACCATCCCACATGACAAAAGAACTCTGAAGAAGTCCTTGACATTAAATATACAGAGTTGAAATACACTTTGAACTTAGAAAAGAGAATACACATTTTTTAAGGATAGGTAATATGCCTTAGAATGTATGTCAAAAACTATAAAAAGAAGGCAAACATTTGTAAAGTTGCTCCCAATGATTTGACTTTTATAATAGATCTTGCATTCCCAATATTCCTAACACTTTAAAGTAAGTCAAAAATTTTAATTTCACCATTCATGTTCTGATATATTTATGTAAGCAAAAGGAAGAGTCAACAGTTTGAGAAAAATGTTAAGAGATCACAAGAGCCACCTTTTGACAATGAATACTGAATTCTCTCTGTGGCTTCATGTGTCCAGTTTTCTAATTTCACATTACTATTGCAGTGACGACTACTAACAGTCTGAATTATTTGTCGTTGTTGTTTAATAAATTACTAGAGAGAAGAGAAAGCCACTATATTTCTGTAGTGCTTTGACTGAGCTCTCACTTCAGACTCATATGTGATTGAACATTTGGTCCTCAGTTCAAGGCTATTTGGGTTTGCTTGGGAGGTGTGTCCTAGCTAGAGAAAGTATGTTACTGGGGGGCAGTCTTTTTTGTTATTTCTGGTTTACTCTCTCTGCTTCCTGTTTGCAGTTCTACATGTGAGCTCTTAGCTGTTCCTGATGCTATGCCTGGTACCTGCTGCCATGCTCCATAACATGGTGATGAACTCTAACCCTCTGGAACTGTGAGTCCCAAATGAACCCTTTCTTCTGTAAGCTGCCTTGGTCATGGCGTTAGGAGTAGGTTTCACTGGCTTTCTAACTTTTAAAGGCTTTGGTTATTTTTTTAAGTTTGATGGAATTATATAATATGTATTTGTCTTAGTTTTTAAGTTATAGTACAATTCTGTAGTAAGCCCTTATTTTCTTGAGTTTGTTTCTGTTACTGCTGTTTTTCACTTTTAGTATGGAGTATTTTATTACTATTTCAAGTATCTCCAGGTTACAAAGTATGCATTAGTTAAAATCATTCATTGAATTTAGGTTTAATTTTGCTATCTAAAAACTTATCAGTTTTTTCAGAATTTTCAACTTATCAAGACAATTATAATGTATGTCTTTATGATTTTGGGAATTTCATTTATATCTGTTATAATGTTTGCCTTTCAATTTCTAGCTTTATTGAAGTAGGTCTTCTATTTTTTTTGTTTAATTTTATTAAGAATTTTCCAATTGTGTTTAATCCTTAAAAAATTAATTAATTAAAAAAGGATGATGTTTCCCTATCTGCATCTTATGGGACCTCAAGGATCTTCCACACAGACGGACCACTTGTCCAATGTAGAGGACTACATTTGCAGATGTCTTTCTGCTCCAGCACCTTGTTCTTCTGAAGCTAAAGTCTATGTCCCTCCTTTTGGCTTTCATTCTGTGGCATCTGTTGTTTCACTCTCCTGCCTTCCTCCCTCTCTCATTTCTTTGTGTCTTGTGGGCAGCAGAGACTTTCCTTCAAACCATCCTTTTGATTTTAGGTCCTCTCCCACAGATCTGTATTTAAGAGATAGCTGATGAGGAATCATGAAGAATAAGCAGAAGAAGTTCTGCAGAGTTTACCAGCTCAGCTCTTTGTACAGGTATTATTTTTTTTGCCTGACATACCTTTGAAGGATTTTATTCTTTTATTTATTTTTTGGTCTGCATTCTAAAGCATAGTGTTGGTGTCTGCACACAGACCATACTGATTCCTTGCCCTGATCAGTACTGAAACCCATTGGTTTGCCTTGAAGAAGCCACAGAAATTATACCTTCCAGCTGGACCCTCTATGGGCAGATAAACTTATAGGGTCACAGGGGGCTTTTGATCTATCTGTGTATCTTTTTACAAGTTATAGGGAACATGAATTAACCTCTAGGGAGGCCAGTATTATGTAAAAAATATAGAGTTCCAATGAAAGCTTTCTGATGTGTGTACTTTGATATTCAGACTAGTAACCTCAACCTCTCACATAACAAGTTTATCAGGAAGGTTGAAAGCTTAGTGGCCATGTTAGTATCACTGATGTCATAGAATCTTTAAGACATGAGCTCAAGTAATAGATAATTAAATCATAGAAGGTGATGTCCTGGGGAAAGAATAGTATGGTTCTCATGGGACTTCAATTAGCTAACTTGAGGATGGATATCATAAAAACTCAAGCCTAGGCACTTCCTTCATCCTCAGTGCAATCAATCCCCAGAGGTAGGTGCTGCCTGCTTGTACCCATCTAAGCAAATCCATCTGTGATATCATCATCACCAAGGGATATAAATTTGTCTTAATAATACTGGTTGTGGAAAAAAAAGTCTGACGATAGATTGGAATGAGACTACTAAAGTTCATGGCAGTCTAAAAATTAAATATAGATGGATCATATATAGCCTGCCACCTGCCATATATGGAGAAGTAAACCTACAGCACCCTGGGCCCAAGAGCAATATGGAAGACCTGCTTGTGCAAATACTGAATCTTTCCTTTGATTTGTCTCCTGAAACACCAGGCAGTGAAGTTGGGGAGTGAGGGACAGTGCTAATATCAAGGCAAGGTATCAGTAAGTGAGAGAACATACCTAGTTGTTACATGGACTTTAACATCTCTGGGCTTTCTGTTTGGTGTTGGACTGATGGCTTCTTGGCTGGTTACCAGATGGATTTTGAGACCAGAGTTACCCAAAGCAACATCACAGTTGACTACAGGACAGATAGATGAATGGAAGGACAGAATTTGGTGGCTCCATTTTCCAGAAGTAAAAATGAAGCTAGATATGGTTGTCAGTCTCATGTGGAAAACATTAAAAAAAGAGAGAGACAGACACTCCTTTGTAATAGCAGGCAACTGATCTTGTGTCTGCCTTTGAACCCAAGTGAATGACTCCAGCCTGATTGACTGAAGTTATACCCGACCCTAAAGCAAAGTATCAAAATGATGCTATCAGCTCTGCTGGACAGAAAGAGCAGCAGCACTCCAGAGGACCACAAACTTGGTCTAGACTAGAATTTCAAGCATAAATGAATATAGTACAATACTTAATTTTAAGCTATCTTGCCTTACACCTTTCTTCAGAATTTAGTGTACCTTTTAATGCTGTATTTCAGGGATGGAGGAATTGCTAAACAATGTTAGGCTTCTAGGTTAAGGGTGACTTAGCTTTAAGGCATTGCATTTTCAAAGGTACAGAAGAAATCCAATTCCTAAAATGGTCTTCTCACCTATACAGTTGATGGGGAGGGGAGTGCTTCAAGAGATGCCAGGTATCTTTGATTCTGTTGTTGTTTTTAAATCTACAAATGACTGTAAGAGGAGGCTAATAATGTATAGGCCTTTTATAAATCTGCTCTGTGTCCATGGATGAAAATGTCAGCATCAAACATTGGTGTCATAACCCTAACTGCTAAGAAGCTTCAAGCTTGGTAGTCTGTACCATCCATTTGAAAGGAATATTTTAGAAAGAATGCCATACCATATTTTTTTCTGACCTCATTAGCACCAGATTTACATCAAAAATTATCTAGAGGGTGTGGTCAGCTGTTTCTTTTGCACTATTTTGTAGTGAGAGTTGTGGTGTGACAATGGCAATAATTTAGGACGTAGTTTCTCTTCATGATGTCCTGTTTTTCTCCTTGTATTGCATCAGTGTATAAGAAACCTTCAAGGCTCCAAACTGGCTAGGTTTGTGTAATTGTATGCATGTGGTGGCAAAACTAGGGATCAGAATTGGACTTCTGTTTTTTTCTTACCACTTTTTTTTTTTTTTTAGTAATGCAATGGGTACATTTTAGAGCTTTCTGTTTTATGTGGAATTAGATCTTCTTTTGAAATGCTATAACTAAAATAATTTAAAATAAAAGGTCAATAAATTATTGATACCTAAAAATCCAAAACAGAAAGCCTAAGCCTGGCTCCTGAATCAGTTCAGTCCAGCTCCATAATTTACAAAATGATCCTTCAGTTTCCTACATCCACCGGCCACAAAGCCATACACAATGTGTAGTCTGAAATTTTTCTTTCCCATCCAGGCACCTTGACCTGAACAAAGCTCTCCACACATAATCCTGAAGCTTCTTATAAAATAATTACTCAGAGGCTTATATTAATTATAAACTGTTTGACCTACAGCTCAGGCTCATTACCAACTAGCTCTTATAACTTAACTCAACCCATTTCTATTAATTTATGTTGCCACCTATTCTGTAGCTTTACCTGTGTTTTATTATATTTTGTTTTCTGGGTGGCAGCCTACAGCATCTCCTTGCTGCCCCCCTCCCCACTTCATCTTTTATCTATGCTTGGATTTTCTGCCTGCCTGTAAGCTGCCTTGCCATAGACCAAACTAGTTTTTTTATTAAACAATAATAATCAAGCATATTCACAGCATACAGAAAGACATCCCACATCAATGTTGCAAACCAGTTAATATATCAAATTCTTTCTATAGGTACAAAATATGGGATCACCTGATTTGGACTTTTAGCATGCCAACCTGTCAACTAACTAAACTTCTTTGCTTTATGAAGCCCCAAGTCTCAGTTATTTTGGTATAGCAACAAAAACCAGACAAACACAAATATTCCAGTAGTGTTTTCTTGGGTCTAAATGGCAGGTTCATGGAAGGACAACTATGTATATGAATGATGTATATGAATGAAGTGGGTCTGATGGGACTCTACAGTTTTTATTTATATGGAATGAAGAACCAACTGAAAATTTTTTTGACACAAAAATCTGTATGAGCAGATGTTTAAATACCAACAGGATACTCCATTTACAAAATGCTTGTGGGAAAAACCACATGGAACAAGAGCAAATACATTGCTTAGGTTTCCTATTGGAAGCCCCTGGTGCACACACTAAAAAAGAGTCGGACCCCAGAAACTAGATCTTCACTGAAAGCCCCTAAAAAGGAGGATGACTGAAGAGGTGACTCTAGGTGCCTGTTAAAGCTTCAGTGGTTAAAAAAAATGCAAGACACTGCTGCTGGGATAATTCAGATTGTGGACATCCTGTGACACTCATACTCTAAATTATGGGTTGAAAATTGGAGCCAGGGAGATGGAGGGCCACAGGGACCCTAGGTCACTGCTATACTGTCTGCTCTAATTTGTCTATGTCTGTATTGTTCAGTTCCCTATTGCTGACACCTTAGGTCCTGACAAAATACTTTATTTCCTGAGATCCATATTAACATGCTACCATGTTGGTGATGGGAAAGGATAGTACAGATAAAGAGTCCACAAGGGCCCTAATTCTGGACTGAAGTTCTCAGTGAGTTCAGATTGGACTGCAGTAGCAAATACTAATCAAGGTACATGCAGCAGTGACATCTTGAGGTGTCCTGAGAATGCTGGTGGGAAGGAATGCTTGAAGAGGCCATTTGTGTGTGTGTGTGTGTGTGTGTGTGTGTGTGTGTTTGTGTGTATGTGTGTGTGTCCTTAGCTACAAGCTCCCCCTCACTGCCTATTTTTGTATTGTGCCACAGTATTAACCATGCTCTGCTTTCTCCACCCATGCATCTCAGTAGGAATATATGCAGTTTGGTATTATTGATGCCATGCAACAAGGGTTTTATCTAGAAAGGGTATGAGGGTCAATAAACTGATTGGCTTAATAATATTTCTTGCTTTACAGTTGTCAGGGCCTCAGGCCCAACCTTCTTGGCCAATTTGAAACCTTTATTGGTAATAGAAATTGGGAGACCATTGGGTTTCGTGTTCAAGACTTTAAGTAATGTACAAATCTACTCAAAGTTGCTCTGCCCTCTATCAGCTCAAAGTGCAGGCAACCAACTTGAGCTATTCTTTGTTATTTTAACTTGGCAACTGTGTTCTTGGTAAGATCTATTTATTCCCAGAAGCACATAGCATGCTCCCAAATTTTATAAAGAAAATCAAGAAAGAAGAATTAAATCCTAAAGAAAAAGCAAAACACCACTCAGTTTCTGAGATTTCAGTGTGGTAGTTGAACTTTTAAAATCAGCAAAAGCAGTCAGTGTACTAAAGGCATTGTCACTCAGTCTCTAGGGCTAGCTCTTGGCAGCAGCTAGGTCTCCTGAATCTCCCATCATTTACTTACTCTGCTATCCTGGTCCAGTGCCTCACACAAAGAGTCAGTGTCAGTGAGGGTGTACTAGATGCTAAGACAGAGCAGGTAGGTGGCTATTGCTAGGCAAAGTCTTTGTTTTTTTGAAGGATTTTGGCCTGGGTTGATAAAAACAGCAGCTAGTATTCTGCAGAGGTAGAATGGCGGGGAGAAGGAAGAATTTTTCTGTTACTGATTGAACATAGCCCCTGGGCAGTCATGAAGTCAGAGAGGGAGTGACTGTGCACTCTTCTTTTCCTTCTCCCCTCTGCCTCCCTTTCCTTTTCCTTCTGCCTAATGCAAATCAATAGACATGTATTCACTGTCTAACAAGACAGTCAAGGAGAGAAGAGTAGCCTTTTCATTCCAGAAGGTGGAGAAGGGTGGAGAGAGGCTGTTCCATATAGATCAGGAAGAGGACAGGAAATGTGAGTACAGTGTAAGAGGCTGAGAAGGAGTGAGTGGGAGGAGCAAGCCAATCAGGAATCTACAGAAACAGGAGTCTGCTTGGCCTGGGCCTTGCCTGCTTCCTTACTGCAAGCTGTATGTGGTCCTCCATCTCTACCTCTTCACCATGGGAAACGGGGAGCAGATATTCCTCTGCTACATAAAATATGCTAGATTTTCTTAAGAACTTTGCAGTGGGGATTCACACAATGACAAAAACTATGGTGTGATTTTCTCTAATGTAGTTGACCCTTATTCTCTGCTGGGTTTGGTTCCAGGACCCCAGTGCATATTAAGATTGGAGATACTCAAGTCCTTCATATAGAATGGCAGAGCATTTCCATATGTTATCTACCTACTGTAGACTTCAAATCATCTCTCGATTACTTAAAACACTTAATACAATGTAAATGTTATGCAAATAGTTGTTATTCTATGCTACTTGGGGAATAAGAACAAGAAAAAGAAAGTCTGCATGTGTTCACATAGTCATAGCTTGCTTTTTTTCCTGCCCCAAATTTTTTGTTCTGTGAAAGTACAAGCCATGGGTTTGGAGGGCTGACTGTATTTGGCTAAATATGTATCAAGCAAAAATATCAAGTGAAAGGTTGTATGATGTTGTGAGATTAGTTACATTTGCTAGAGTAAATCTTACCCAGTTTCGAGACTGAATTGGGATGCTGCTAATGTGGTCAGTAACCGTTGCAGCAATAATAAAAGGGAACATTTATGTCTGGGTGGTGAATAGAGAAGGTCAAAGTGTTGGGAACTGGGCTTTGGTCCTCCCTTGAGTCTTTGATTTGTTGGCTTTTGGAGTGTACTTTTCTTTTTCTCTTTGCCTTGCCTTTTGGGAAGTGAGGCTCACTAGTCCTTCTGTGTTGCTTTACATGGAGGAAGCAAACAGAAGGGACTCTTGCCATTTGCCTTCACCACACACCTCAGCAGCTGTAGCTAACATGTAAAGTACACCTATCAGTAGGGCTGTATCTTTACACCTGGTAGCCTGGTGTTGCAGGTATTTAGACAATTGTGTTTGCCATCTGCTCTGCTTAATGACAACTAGGAATGTTACTAATATGCAGGTAACACAGAGGCCTGACATTAACCCAAAAACCTATGAACACCTGATTTTTGACAAAGAGGCCCAAAACATTCAATGGAAAAAAGATAGTATATTTAACAAATGGTGTTGGCATAACTGGAAGGAAGTGTGTAGGAAAATGCAAATAGATCCGAGCCTGTCACCCTGCACAAAACTCAAATCCAAGTGGATCAAAGACCTCAACTTAACCCCAA
>PVIH01028156.1:0-15669 GCA_004025045.1 Sigmodon hispidus | reverse complement strand
GTTCCAGGGATTTCAGAGCAGTTCCTCCTCCTCCTCCTCCTCCTCCTCCTCCTCCTCCTCCTCTTCCTGGCTTGTACCAGCATGAGTCCTACACATACATGAAAACAAAGCACACAAATCCACACACACTGCAGAGTTAACTTTCTTTCCCCTGCCAACAGTCTGACATATTCCCCATCTGCATCTTCTCATGCCTTTAGAACCCAGTTAAGGTCCTGTGACCTGCGGGGGCCACTTTCCTCATCATCTCCCAGTCTGCTTAAGGTGCTAGATCATTTTTCATAGACTCTAAGACTGCTCTATAGCACATAGCTCACAACTGTTATACCCGTGTCAAGGGACCCCCAAAGACCACCAGGGAGCTGGATTCCGATGCAAACAGTTTATTCTTTAGGATGGGTTCGAACCGAGTCCAAAACCCTATGTTCCAATGCAGCTGAGGAATTTGGCCCTGAGTTTAGGGGTGAAAGGGTTGGGTTTTTTTTTTTGTTTGTTTGTTTGTTTGTTTGTTTTGTTTTTTGTTTTTTTTAAAAAGAAAGTAAATGGGGTATTACACATCTTGGCATTTCAGGATTGGGTAAAGGGGTAGGGGGTACAGTAACTAAATTGTACCCCATATTGGCAAAATTTTTGGTGTGAACCCAAGGTTTGAATCTCCTGGCTGAACTTTCAGTGTGAAACCAAGTTTTGAATCTATTGGCTGTCAGGCACATTCCCAAGATTTTCCCAGATTCTTCCTAGACCTGAGCCCTCCCATCAGGCACCAAAGGGTCCTTCCCTGAAACAAAGCTCTGCAATGGTAAATCCATGCCTTCACAACAACATCCTACTATTATTATCCAAGGATGTGGGCTGGATCCCACTTAGTAGAAAAAAAGAAACACCTCCACATTGTCTTCTGTTCATGTGCACACATGTGCTTGTCACACACACACACACACACACACACACCACAGATTTATACAACTCAGTGACTTAAAACAAGACACACCTTTTTAAATTTTTTTAATTTAATTTTAAATTTGTTTGTTTGTTTTTTGAGATAGGGTTCCTCAGTGTAGCTTTGGAGCCTCTCCTGGAATTCGATCTATAGACCAGGCTGGCTGGAAGCTCACAGAGATCTGCCTGCCTCTTCCTCCTGAGTGCTGGGATTAAAGATGTGAGCCACCCTAACAGGCTCACACTTTTATTTTGTAATGGTTCTAGAAGTCAGAAGTAGTAAAATAGAAGGTTTGGCAGTAGTACCACATTCCTTCAAGAAGCTCTGGAGAGGAACTATGATTATTTATGCTCATCTGGATGTTCCCTCTCTCAAGACCCCACTTAGTCACATCCACAACATGCCCTTGCCTGTGTGAGGGAACATACACACAGCCTCAGGGAGTCAGACATCTTGTCTTTTGAGGGACTGCCTTTCAGCTCACCACCTAGCATAACCTTTTGAAAACTCACATCCAAGTACGTTACTCCTCTGCTCAGGACCTGAGCAGTACTGTCCTTCACAGAGGGCTCCTCTGGCAGCAAGCTCCCTGAGAGCCTAGCCACGCCTCTCCTTAGCCTCATCCTGCCTCTACAGACACTGCTTTCATGTACACACAGTGTGTTTGCTAAGGGCTGCTGCTTTGTACTGCAGGAGTCATCCCCGCCCACCCCTGCCCCAGATGCTCTCACTCCACAACTTGGCATTTATTTAGATGATAACTGAGTTAATAGCAAATATTCCTGTGTTAATACTGTATGAGTCAGGAACCACAATTACTTGATTAATTAAATATTTCTTGTGTAACTAAAGATTCCATAGGGGCTAGAACCATATCTGACTCTTACCCAAGATTGTAACCCTACCAAGGTGCCTGGCATGCAGTGTGAGCAAGAAATGACATGGCCAGTGATCTCTTAGAGACAAAGGAACACAAGAGTAAATGTTTGTTGTCTTCATTTCCTACTTCTTGTATTTTTTTTGGCCCAGCATGTTCTCTCTCTCTCTCTCTCTCTCTCTCTCTCTCTCTCTCTCTCTCTCTCTGTGTGTGTGTGTGTGTGTGTGTGTGTGTGTGTGTGTGTGTACAAGCATGTTCTTACACATGGCATGGTGAATGTGTGAAGGTCGGAAGACAGGCTCAGTCTTTGGTCCTCACCTTCTTCTACCTTGCTGGAGGCAGGGTCTGTATTGTTTGCTCCTGTGCCATTGACTCCCAGCTAGGTGGCCTGTGAGGTCCTGGTGAGTCATTCTCCTGTCTCTGCCTCCACTTCCCCATAGGAGTGGTTGGATTATAGGTGTGTGCACTTCTGCACTTGGCTTTCTGAGAGTTCTAGGAATTCCAGCTTGTGTGTGCAGCTCAGCATTTATTCTTTTTCCCGTGTCACCTGCAGTGGGGAAGTGGGAGGAGGAATCTGTATGTATAAGCTCCCTCTCCAAACACCAGGGCAGTGCTGAGTCTGTGAAGATTTGGGGATGAGCTCCAGGGAGCTCAGCATCTCCAAAGGTTCACTTACCAGCAGCCTCTTTGAAATCAGATGATGCCCAGATCTTCATTTTAATCACCTAGCGTAATTCTGCCATCAGGCTGATTGACAAGGACCCTTTAAAGCACATTCACCAGTCTCTTTGAAAGTTTGGGAAATGAACTGTGTGAGATTTTGCTGCTGTCATTAAGAAATGTTTGGGGGGCTGGGTGAAGTGGCTCATGTGTTAGTCCCAGCACTTGGGAGGCAGAGGCAGATGGATCTCTGTGAGTTGGAGGCCAGCCTGATCTACACAGTGACTTCTGTGATAGCTAGAGCTATGTAGAGTGTAGAGAGACCCTCGAAAATAAAATAAAATAAAATAAAATAAAGGAAAAAGAAATATATTTGGATGGGACTAGCATTTGTCCTTTAGCCTGACGATCTGAGTTCTATCCCCAAGACCGACACAGTAGAAAGAAAGAACAGATTCCTGAAAATTGTCCTCTGACCTCCACACACATGCCATGGCATATCCATGCTCTCTCCTCTCTCCTCCCTCTCTCTCTCTCTCTCCCTCCAAATAAATCAATGAATAAATAAATATAATAATTTTTTAATGTATGTACCTGCCAGCACTTTGTCTGGGGCAGGGACATCACAGGTTCCAGGCCAGCTTTGACTTCATATCACAGTCTTAAAAGTCTAAATAGCAACTGGGCGTGGTGGCCCATGCCTTAAATACCAGGAGGCAGAGGCAGGAAGTCCAGGCCAACCTGGTCTATAAAGCAAATTCCAGGCCAAACAGAGCTGTCTCAAAAAATATTGCAGAAGCGTTTTTTCTGTCTGACCTGCAGATGGCAGCATGTCTTGAGTCTCCTCGGGATGTCAGGTGGCTGGACAGCTAAGAAGAAAATGGACTCCTCCTCCTGCAGACTTGCTTGAAGGCCCGCCATGAATGAGTGTGAGCTTGAGCAGAGTCCTGGGCTGGATTTTAGGCATTGATGAGAACCACATGTGTTCAGTGTTGAGGTAGTTTGTTGATATTGTCTGTTTACAAGGAGCCTTAACTGTGAAACCAGTTAGCCTTATAATGTTGCAGAGGGAGTGAGCAGTATCCCTCCAAGTGTGGTATGTTGCAAGTCTGAGGTATTTGGTGTAGGGCTCTTCAATCCCTTCTCCTCCCTCTCTGTCCACAGGGGACCTACTGGCCCATCAGCTCTGTCAGCCCTCAGGCCAGACTTATCAACTTATCACCCCACCCACCACTCGTTAGCTCACTAGCTCTGCCTTACTTATCCTCAGACCTTATTTGTGATGCAGTCATTGAGGGCTGGAGAGATGGCAGGGGGCTTGGGGGGAAGAGGGATGAGAACACCCCTCTTGTTTTAGAGGACCCAAGTTATGTTCCCTGCACACACTTGACTCACTACCCCTAACTGTAAATCTAGCTCTAGAGAATCTGATGTGTGTTTCTTGCCTCTGCTGGCACCCACAGACATGTGTGCATGCACATGAATAAAAATATACCTTGGGGGCTGGAGAGATGGCTCAAAGGTTAACAGCATTGACTGTTCTTCCAGAGATCCTGAGTTCAATTCCCAGCAACCACACGGTAGCTCACAACCATCTATAATGACATCTGGTACCCTCTTCTGTATACTGTATACATAATAAATAAATAAATAAATAAATATTTTAAAAAGCTACATCTTGAAGGAAAAATTAGAAAAGTTGAATGGAGGTGGTTTATGGTCTGGCTTTGATGGCATTTTGTTAGTATTTCTATTGGGAAATAATTCTAAGTGTTGTAAGAGTGCTTCTGTTCTCACCACCTCTCTCTCCTACTAGGGCCCTTCCTGAATTTCACCTGCTGGGTTGGTGATTACTGTTCCTTAGCTGCAGCCCTGCAAAGTTCCCACCTGAGAAGGATCCTGTGACATCTACAGGAACCTTAGTGGTCATTGTCCTTCACCCCCAACCTGTGTCAGCTTTGCCCCACCCTGCCTCTGGGGTTCATCATGTAGAATTTCAGATGGATGTTAGATCTTGATTTTACCAAACACTATGCTTGAGTGAGAGTCTCTTAACGCTGGAAAAAGGAGCTATTTTGTAAATCAAGGTTGCCTTGGTTTTTTTGTTTTGTTTTGTTTTTTTACCTAAAATTACTAGTCTTAAAAATATTTCAATTGGAGCCTGGACATACCAGCTCATACTTTTAGTTCCAGCACTGCAGGTTGATTGATCTCTTATGAGTCTGAGGTGACTGTCTCCAAAACAATTTTTTAATTGATATATTTTCTTTAAAATCTAGTTCATCTTCATGCCCATCTCCCCACCCCCTTGTTGTTTTGTTTTTTGAGACAGGGTTTCTTTGTGGGTTCCCAGGGGAACTCACTCTCTAGACCAGGCTGGTCTCAAACTCACAGAGATCTGCCTCCATTTGCCTCCTGAATGCCTGACTGTTGTCTGCTGCCTGAGTAACTACTAAGAGTCTCCCTGCCTCCTCTGTGCGCCTGGGTTGTTTTTAAGTCACCAGCTGTTACCAGTTCTCAGTTGGACTGTGTTTTCCTTCTAGCAGTCCTTAACTTAGTTAGGTCCATGCTCTGTTTTAGGGAGCTCCTCCATTGGTCTGGTCTGGTTTGGAAATAGAAATAATTCTCCCCTCCCCACCGGCCTACATAAACCAAGAAAGGGGTGTCTCCAGTATAATTTGTGTTTCTTTTCCTTTGCTTGGAAAAATAGAGGGACTATTGGGGTCATTCTTAAGCAAATTCTAACTTGTAACTTCAAATGAGTCAGTATTTTTATTTTTAAGACTTTTTATTACACATTTATTTGTGTGTGGAAAGGTGTGGCGGTCAGAGGACAGTTCATAGGAATCTGGTCCTTCCATCTTGTGGGTCCTGGGAATTGAACTCATCTTTGCCAGCAAGCACATTTGCTCTCTGAACCAGCTCACCAGCCCAGTGTTTTCTATTTTATTTTATTTATTTTATTTTGCAGTGTTGGAAATTAACTCAAAACATGTAATATCATACATGTTAAGGAAGTGCTCTGCACCAAGCTACAGCCTGACCCATACGTGGTATTTTAGATACCTAAGAGAAAGGACAGTTGCCCCGCAAGGATCTTATATTCCTCCTGGAGCTGGAGTTCTAGCACGGTTGGTAGACTGCTTACCTAGCATGCCTGAGGCCCTGGGTTCATCCTTGACTGCATAAAACTCAGTGTGGTGGTGCTCATTGTTATGATACTGAGTTTACCCACTGTGGCTGGGGATGGGGATGGATGGAGAGAGACCTCATGCTCCATTAGCGCATGGTGGAATGCAGAGATGCGGCAGGACACACTTAGACTAGGTCTACATGGAAAGACTTTATTATCATAAAGAGAGGGGAAAGATAGATGAGAGAGAGAAAAAAGAAGAGAGGAGGGAAGGGAGTTGAGGAGCATGCCCTCTAACAGGGTGGGGTATGGAAAAACAAAAAGAGGGGGAGAGGGACAGAGAGAGAGAAGGAGAGAGGGAGTAGGGAGAGAAAGGAAGGGGGGGAGAGCGAGCGAGCACAGGAGCTGACAGACAGTGGGAACCCTTCTCAGAGCAGGGCCAGGCCAATGGCCCTTGGCCAGGAGGGGCTTCAGGGGCTAAAACAGAATCCTAATACTCACTGTAAGGCCAGCACTGGAGAGGCAGACAGGGAGCAGAACTTGAGGGCCATCTGCAGGTATATATTAAGTTTGGGGCCAGCCTGAGATAGATGAGACTCTGTCTCCAAGAAATAATAATAATTAAAAATAACAAAAAATTTGTTCCTGCCTCTTAGTAGCACAGAACTCCCCAGCTCTCCCTTCCACAGTTAAAATCCCCTAAAAAGCCTAGGCAGAGCTGCCCAGGGAGGGTCTGGTAGATTCTAGCTGGAGGAAAGAAAATAGTTATCTGTTTATCCACTCTGGTGTGAAGAGGGAGTGGGTATCTAGAACCACCATACTAAATAGGCTCGTTGGGCAGGTGTTGGTGGGGTTGTGAGTTTGAATTTGATGAGAGAGAGAGAGAGAGAGAGAGAGAGAGAGGAGAGACTTTAGAACAGGGAGTGCAGTTAGAGATTAAAGTGAGAATTTTTATTTTTATTTCCATTTTACAGCTGGAAAAAACAATGCTTTCTTTTCAAACAGCTTCCCAGAGTCACATGGTCAGCTGGGTTTGGATCTGGCACCCTCCCGAGTCACACAAGCTGTCTGCTGTTATCTGCAGCTACAGGTTGACTTTGCACATGACTAGCTCCCCATGCAGTCATGACCTAGTGTGATCTTTAGTCTGAGTCTGTATATGGCTGCTTTTGCCTATGACCATCACTCATCGAGATGTCACTGTCATAAGGTGAAAGGAGACATTAGGTAAGTCACTTCTCAGCCTGGAGTTGGTACTGGGAAAGCAGGGGCAGGAACCAAGCCAGGTCTCCACACTCTGAGTAGAGAACATGACAGACAAGTCCCTAGAGCTGCAGAGAGCAACCAGGAAGCTGTGTGGGGCAGGAACCAAGCCAGGTCTCCACACTCTGAGTAGAGAACATGACAGACAAGTCCCTAGAGCTGCAGAGAGCAACCAGGAAGCTGTGTGGCTTTGGGTCCAGGTAGGACTTCCTCTCTAGTGGGAGCTGCTGAGCCACTGGAAAAGTTGACACTGAGGGCCCAACACAGCAGCCTGAACTGATGATGCTTGTCAACTCCCTGACAACTTTGGCTGGTATCCAAATGTTCTGTGTATTTCTTTATTATTCCTTGGGTGTTCAGCAACCAGCTATCCGCCTAGAATGCACCAGGTTGAGCTGTGGGAACAGAGGACATGCCTTTCCTCGAGAAGCCATGAACCCTGTGCAGTATAGACCTTTGCGGGGAGGGGAGGGCCATATTGACCAGTTCTGTAGTGAAAGAAAATCTGTCATTATGGTTGCAAAATATATACCTGAAGGAATGGGGAGTGTAGCTTGCCTAACACACATGAAGCTTTGGGTTCTGTCTCCAGCATGGCATGAATCAAGTATGGTGGTGAACACCTGTAATCCCAGCAGTGGCAAGGTAAACCAGGAGAATCATAAATTCAAGGGCATCCTCTATTACACATAGAGTTCCAGGCCTACCTAGGCTACATGAGACTCTAAAAGAGAAAAACAAAAAAAACAAAAAAAAAAAATGGAACGAAGGAAAGATGAAAAAGAGTGCATATACCCTATTAGGATGTTTTAATTTGAGTTGGAAGAGAATCTACTTTGACCAGAGAACGGACTTTTTTACCCTCATCCCCCCTCCCCCAAGATCCTGAAAGCCTAAGCTAGTCACCCCTTTCTTGGCCTTTCTTGTCTCTGATGTAAAATTTGGTTAATCATATTATTCCTATCTGAAGGAGGAAGAGAAAATAACTTCTTGGAGATCATTTCCATTCTAGAGGCTTCTGATTCTGTTTTAAAAAACAAACAAACAATCTTCTGGAAGGTGGGTGAGTGGGAGGGGTGTGTGTGTGTGTGTGTGTGTGTGTGATGTCCTGTGTCTTCCTCTCTCTGTCTTGTTTTCTGAGGCAGGGTGTCTCAGCTAGGCTGACTGGCCAGCAAACTCTGGGATCGCTGTCTCTACCTGCCCAGCACTAGGATTATAGCTGTGCCAGTGCACCCAGCTTTTTACCTGGAGGATCAGAACTCAGGCCCTCATGCTTACATGACAAACTCTCCTCCACTTTCTCAAGCCCCAGCCCAGAAACCTCTTAAGAGGACTGAGAACATTCTCTTAGCTGTATCTTGAGGTTGCAATTGTTATTCATTTCATGCAGCCCCTAGCCCGTTTCTTTTGCTTTCAAAATGCTTGTACATCTGTTCTCCATCTGCATGTCTGGTATTGAGGGCATAGAACTGAGAGATACTGACAGCAACCAGATCAGCTTCACTGTGACTCTGAGCTGTCCTCTAAGAAACCGGTCCTCACTGGTCCCCCATCTGCATATAGGAATGAACTAACTTAGGCCAAGCATGCAGCAAGGCTGCATATGACTGCATATCCAGCTTAGCATGTGGTATAGGGTAAAGCCATGGACTGCCAGCTAGGATGCTGGTGATACAGGGAGGAAAATGTAAACTCCAGGGCTCAAGCAACACAGCCCTGGCTTGTGGAGTCCAATCAGAGGCAAAGCCAAGGCTCTGTCTTCATTCCTGGGCTCATTCTGGCTTCGGGGAAAATGGTGATATAAGAGATCTGCCTGTACTAGCACTGGCTGCCATTTCCAGCTTTTGCAGGGGACTAATGGACAGATTTCCTTCGCACACATGAGCCTCTCAATTCTAGGTGTGGAGAGCCCTTCTGGGCCAGGCGAATGGGAGCAAAGGACAGGGTGTGTTGCCATCTTTTGCTCTGTGAGTGGCAGTGGAAGTAAGTGGTGAGACATGTTCCTGGTATATCCCATCCCTTGCCTGCTGCAGCCAAGTCCCGCCAACCTCCTTAGAGCATCACAGAATCCTCCTGTAGCCCAGAAGGGGAACAGCTAGACTGATAGATCCTGTTACCTGTGCTTAGATGTGGGTATAGGCATGGGCTCCCTCCCTAAACAGTTGCCCTCCATAGATCTTTCACTCTATGGAGCAGAAGTATCAGATTCTCTGCAGTCATCCTGGTCACCTGGTTGCCTTAAGATGCTCCCACTGGTCTTATAGCCGCAGAATGGTGGCAGCTTTTGCTGCTAATAGAATAGAGATGTCAGGACTTCCCAGGAGGGTTTGCCCAGGAGACAGCTGCACTGTGTATTTTGTGCCAGACAGTGTCCCACAGCAGGAAAGTCCAAACACAGTAAAGCCTGTGCTTGAGGCTGGGGTGTGCCCCTAAGTGCATGTGGGTATGTTTGGGAAATTATTCAGCCTTTCAGCTCTCAGTTTCTATATCTGTAAAATGGGAGCAAAAATACCCACATGTTTTGTGGTATGGTTTGAACAAAATAGACTGGTGTAAACATACAGAGCATATACCTGTATGTGGAAGAAAAAAAAAAAAAACCTCTAGCAGTCATTAAGTAGAAACAATTTATAGGTGTGACCAAGGGCGGCTGCACATCTAACATAACTCAGCTTCTAAATTGGAAGAACCAAAGATCTCAGATCAGACATTACTTTGCCACACTGTTGGGTTTGGTTTTTTTTTTTTAATTTGTGTGTGTGTGTGTGTGTGTGTGTGTGTGTGTGTGTGTGTGTGTGTGTGTGTTCTTTGCACATGTGTGCCCCTGCATGTGAAAATCAGAGGACAGCTTCAGAAGTTGGTCTCTTCATCCCACCAGGTGGGTCCTGGGGATTGAACTCAGACCCTCAGGGTTGGCAGCTTTCACAGACTCCTTTGCCCACTGAGCAATTGCCTACTCCCTGCCACAGTGTTATTTCAGTGATTATTGTTGCCTAGGTAATGAAGGCAGCTGAAGTGTGGTTCCACACTGTTCATTTCCCTGGATCACTTCTTTTTAGTTCAGGGAACTTGAAATAGTTACGCAGCTAGACTGACTTAGAGCCGTCTGGAGAGAACGCTCAGCTGGTAAGGGTGCTTTTGGAGCATGACAAAAGCCTGAGTTCAGATCCCCAGCACCATGTAAAAAGTCAGGTTGGTCCGGCATGCCTTTGTAACCCCAGTGCTGTGGAGGTTAAAGACAGGAGGATCACTGTAACTTGATGGCTGCCAGCTTACTCCACGTTTATTAAGAGACCCTGTCCCAAAGGTAAATGGTGGAGAGTGACAGAGACAGTGACCATGTCCTTCCTCTGGCCTCTTCCCATATATTAACACATCCATGGGCACATATACCAGCCTCACACAAAAGTAAATGAATAAATCGCAGGTTTATAATACTGAAGATTTTGTATAGTCTGTTTCGATTCACATAATGTCTAAATGATAAACCAGATTGCAATGACCTCTGAGGCAGACCTGTTGCTCCTGAGCCCCAGAACAGAGCCTGTACCCTGGACATGACAGTGGTGGAAGAGATGACTGCCAGATGGCAAGTATCTGGTTAGTTCTCTCCCCTTTCCAGACTGAGCTGTGCATCACAACTGGGGACAGTCTGTCCTGTTTTAGAATCTTCCAGGGACCACTGCTGGCTCCTTCTTTGGTGGCCTCTTTGGGGCCTGGAGGACAGTGGCTTCTTCCCTGAGTCCCTTCTGCAGTGTTCTCATAGCTGTCCATTCTTTAGAGTAAGAGATCCATTCTGAGAGCTTGCTCACTCTTCTGGTAGAAGCATGGACGGACAGATGGTAAGGTCATGCATTCAGGTGGTTGGGCTGGAGGCTGCCCTGGTTGTAGTATATCATCCATACCTACCCTTCACATGTGCTGCCTGACTGCAGCTGGTCCCTTCCTCACAAGTTTTACATACATCTACCTTTGAGAGAGTTTAGCAAGTGGTCTGTGGGCCAGCCAATCCCCCGACAAGGTGAACCAGAGGCCACTAGTCTCTGTAGTCTAGTACAGACTAGTCTCCCTCGTAGTCTACAGTCCCACAGGGCAGAAAATGCAGATCTACTTTACCAGTGCCATTGATACCTGAGAATGCCCTATTTAGTGAGTTCCTACTTTGTGCCTCAGGTGATTCCAGCATGCAGATAGCTGTTAGACAGCTTGGAGCCCAGATGGCCAACAGCCAGCAGGGAGCCCCAGTGTTCAGAAGGCTCTGAGGCTGCCAGCCTGGCCAGGTTGACTGTGTTCTTGTTAATACAAGCAGTTCCCATGACAACCCAGAGATAAACACCTGGGATCAAGCAAAGGCTGTCTGGGCAGGGTGGGGCCTGGACTATGATTTGAAACACCCTTAAGTGACCTGTAGTTTTATGTGGCTCTTCAACAGGCATAATTTGTTACTTAGGCAATGCAACAAGAATGGCTCCCCTGTGCAAGTGTCTTAGAGGAAAGCTGGTGCCCTGCACTTTCTGAGTAAAATGCTTGTGTTTGGGAGCTGCTAACCCAGCCCAAGTGCCGCATGAACCCAAAGCCTCTGCTGCCAGCATTGTTTGCAGCAGTGCTGTGATCAGCTCCTGGCCCCTTTGCAACAAGTGGCCCTAACACCTTCCTGCCCTAAAGCAAAACATGTGACTTAAAAGAAGTAAACCTGACCTCAATTACCAGGTGCAAATATCACTTGGAGTCACCAGAAGGCCAATCTCTGAGCCTCTGCTGGTTAGCTATTAAAAGTACACTGTTCTGGTGTGATAAAGGCTGCCTACCTCTCTGTTTATGATTTCCAGTAAGCCAGAGCACTTCAAGGAAGAGCTAGGGCCCTCTACTGAGCTGGCACAGCAATTTCTGCAAAAGGCCTATAGGCAAGAGCAAGGTCTCAGCTCCTAACAAAAAGATTAGCCCTCCTGGGGCATGGCTGAGAGCCAGCCTGTCTGGACAGCTTTGGAAGGACAGGCAGTTCCTGCTCCCAGCCAGGCAACTTACGTCCACGCTCTGGGGCGGGGGGGGGGGGGGGTCAGAAAAGGAAGAAGTCAGTTATGTATCATATCAGTTGCTCTGGCTGCCAGGGCAGCTCAGTGCTCTGGGCACATTTGTCTGTCACTCTGGGCAACAGCAGCTCAGCTCTTATAGAAAGCTGAAGAAATATTCCCAGCATGTGTCTGAGCTGGTGTTCCTCTGCAGCTAAGCACTATGGAGAAGCCCAGGCCGACACTGGAGACAGGCATTCTGTCCCAACTGGGAAGGGAACTGAAGTTCACCTCTATCTTCCCTGATGGCAAGATAGAGGTGATGCCCTAGGCCCTTCTGGGTTTCTTTGAGGTACCTAATCCAGCAGCAAACAGAAAATTTGTATCAAAAGAAATTAGCCTGAGTTAACAGCAGCATGTATCCATCTACTGTGTCATGAGCATTGCTCATATACACATGTGCTAGGCACAGGGCAAGTCTGTGCTCAATCAGAGACACAGCTAAGTGGTAGAGATAGAAAATGAACTGGGGATGAAACGGTAGAGGCTGGGGATGTTGCTCAGCTTCTAGAGTGCATTCTTAGCATGCTCACAGCCCTGGGTTCAATCTCCAGCTATAACCTGGATGTGGTGGCACATGACTATAATCCCAGCATTGGGAGGTGGAGGCAGGAGATTCAGAATCCCAAACTCATCCTTGGCTACTTGGTGAGTTTGAGACCAAACTATCCTTTTTTTTTTTTTTTTTTTTTTTTTTTTTCTAATGCACTAGCAGAAGTGCTGTTTGGAAGTTGAAACACACTGATATATAATCAAGAGACTGAGGAACTGTGGCTAGGGTGGTCAGGGAAAGGCTCTCTGTGACCTGTGCAACCCCCGTTCTGTCTGATGTAAGGACAGAAAAACTAGTGTGAGAGGAAGCAAGATGGGGTATGTGACATCCATTTGGTATAAACCTTTACCGAGTGTCCTTAGTGCCAGGCACTCTGCTGAGAAGTGCTGAAACCAGGACCAATACATCATGTCCCCTTCACAAGAAGTGTTCAGTGTGTTGGAGAATTAACCATAGAAGGCAGTGTGGTGAGTGCTATGGGAGGAGAATTCCAGAGGCTAATAGTAGGGATCAAAATGGTATCCTGATCCACTGTGAGATCTGAGGGAAAACCATGGGGGAAAATGATGCCTAAATCATGATGGGGGATGAGACGAGAGGTGCCTGAGCCATGATGAGGGGCGAGGTGTGCCTGTTCCAGGCAGAGAGAACCTGGAGACTCGGGCAAACAGATAGGAGAGGTCTTGAGATGGACAGCTGCTGGGAGTAGATACATAGGCCTCAGATGTTCTAGAGTTTCAGCCAGACACCCCAGGATGGATTGTAGAGTTGAAACGGATTCCTAAGAGGTCAAGTAAGCAGCAAGCTAAGGCTGGAGAACAGGATGCTGCTTATGAACTGTGCCTCTGACCACTCTCCATGGCCTGCTTCCTTTCAGAGAGCTCTCCCATGGGAAGACCAATCCCTGCCAGTAGCCACTTGCTTGTCAGATCAGAATAGAGATGAACCTTAACCAGGTCCCAGGATTTGAGTGAGCAAGTACTCAAATATCCAGGAGTGCACAGCAACCCCTTGGTCCTTTGTAGGCAGGGCCATGCAGCTCTGACCGATGAGCCTAGAGGCAAACACAAGGCTTTGCATTTAGGTCAAGAAGACTTTTCTCACCAAATCCCTTCAGGCACATCACTGGATTGGAAAATTATAAAGGAGTTGTTACCATATCCCAATAAATGTTTTTGGACTTTAAAACAAGGTAGTCATGTATGCAGCCCCAGCCTGCTAGTAACCCTGGAGCTCTCCATCCTTCCTTCCTAATCCTCAGCCTGTATCCCTGTCTGCCCCAGTCCTAGAGCCTCTGGCCTGTATAACACACACACTACTCCTTAGCAACACTCCAGGGTACGTGATTACAGACACTTGGTACTACCTCCATCAGTTAATCTGCTGGCAAACAGAAAATAAAGAGGAACAGAGAAAAGAAGAGAGAGAACGAGTCCAGAGTCCACAGTGGATGACCATGTGCTGAGGCCTCTGTGGCCTCAGCTGCTCTAGACTGCTAACCACATCGCCTGTTTCCTTTTCATAGTCTCTCTCTCTCTCTCTCTCTCTCTCTCTCTCTCTCTCTCTCTCTCTCTCTCTCTCTCTCCTTACTTCCTTTCTTTATTTTCTTTTCCTGGGGGATGGGCTCAAGTCAACATTTCTCTGTGTCCCTGGGTGTCTTGGAACTCTCTGTAGACCAAGCTTGCCTGGAATTCACAAAGATCCATCTGCATCTGTCTCCTAGGACTGGGATTAAAGGCTTACACCAGCACTGCTTGGCTCTTTCTTTAGCTTAAACTTGGATTTGTCCATAAAAGTCCTTTCTCTGTCCTTATCACAAACCTAGTGCTGGGAGCCAACTGATGGGCTATACCACCCATCACTCTTCCGTCTGGCTCCTAGTTGGCTAACTCAGTGGAGATCACTAGCCAGAAATCAAGATTAGGACCAAGTTTATTCCCCTAGGGGCAGGTTGAGATTGCTCAGTGGGTAAAGGTGCCTGCCATCAAACCTGAGGATCAGTTCCCAGGATCTACATGGTAGAAAGAGAACAGACTCTAGTAAGGTGCCCTCTGACTTCCACATGTGCACTATAGCAGACATTTCCCCCAACCCAACACACACATATATAAATAAATGTGATGTTTTGAATTCCCCCTCTCCCCGATCTCTACCCACTAACTGCAGCCTCCCACCTTGGAGCCCATAGTTCCTGCTAGATGACCCTCCCAGCATCTCCGTCCGTTACCCTCCCATCCTTCACACCATCAGCAAGCTATAGGTCATAACTGCTCCTATCCACTGCTGCTATCTGCCAGAAATGTCATGTCCAGGCTGCCACCAGACCCTTCCACATGCCTGTATATGAGCCCTGCTTGAGTATGTCACCTATTTCCCACCAGATAACTTGATGTTATATGAGGTAAGAACTCTCTCAGCCCCATTTGTAGATAGTGAAGCTGAGGCACAGAATGGTTTAGGAATCTGTGTGAGGGAGGACACACAGTGGGAAAGCAGAGAGCCGACCCATTCCAGCTCTTCCAAAGCGTGTGTCTTATTAGGTTAGGTTGCTTCCAACACATCAGAATTCACCTCCCCTAGACTCCATATATCTCTTTACTCTTGTTTCTCAATCCACACCATTTTTTAATATAAGTGAGTGCTAAAAGAAGGCTTTCTGGTAATTGTAAGAAGTGACTGGCTGCTGTCCAATATGGATAAAGGGTAATGCCTGCCTGTTACTGGAGGCTGATGTGAACTTGAGTGTCCCATGCTTGCTATACCCTGGCTCTGACCTTTGCTCTGAAGGTCACATCCTTGACTTCACAGCCCCTGAGTTCTCAGTGTGATAAAGAGGTAGACTTGGGTCACCTTTTTTGTCCCTACTTCTCAACACTAGGCCTGTACTTTATTCTAACTAAAAGGCAGAGATGTGATACAGTATTGTGGTCCTTCAGTGGCTGGCTCTCATGATATGGTGACACCACAAACTAGGGCAATCCTGAAACTGTTGATTCAGATTGCATGAGGATATTACTTTTTATTTTAAGGAACTTTCAAAATCACCTAAAAGTTTAATTGTAGATGCAGTTTAGCACTGGAGAATCCTTGGACGTGGAGTCCCCAGCACTTTTAATCGTAGATGCAGTTTAGCACTGGAGAACCCTTGGACGTGGAGTCCCCAGCACTTTTAAT
>PVIH01028155.1:0-15673 GCA_004025045.1 Sigmodon hispidus | reverse complement strand
CTTGAATAAGGATATACAGGGATGGAAAAAAAAATTCAGAGGGAAAGCTGAACACAAAGTAAATATATGTGTAGCAATCTTATTTGCATTATCACCCTTGATAAGTCATGCTTATGATTTTTATCTTCTTTATAGTTATTGTTAACTTATCAGCATTTTAAATTCATTTTACTGTTTTTCTTGATAAATACAAAATAAAGAAGGAAAAAAAAAAGAAAAACAAGCAAACAAACAAAAAAAGCAGCCACAAGTAGTTTGTCTTTTTGTTATACTCAAAGAAAATATTACACATATTTTTCAATTTTACAATTCTATTTATTTAGAAAAAGAGTCTCGTTTTTCTTAGTTAGGCTCTGGCTGGCTTAAACTGTCTATGTAGTAGACCAGGCTAGCCTCAAATTTACAGAGATCTGTCTGCCTCTGCCCTCAAGCATTGGGATTAAAGGCACATGGGCCGCCACGTCCTGCCAATTTTATAATATTTTTCATATATGCATTCTTGTCCTGAGGACTTACCATAGAGACTTGTACATTTAAGGTAAGCATACATGATTAAGAAAGTGTTGTATGTGATCCTATGGCATTTTCACAATAATCTTACCAGGAATCTAGTCATTTTAAATCCTATTTGGAAGGACAGGGCAGCTGAGGAGCAGATAAGCAGAGTGACTTCTAATACAGAAATGAAGGAATTCAGGTGCCCAAAAACTTGGGGTTATCTGGCTAGAAACATACTTAAAGGAATATCCTGCTTTCTTGCTTAGTTTTCCCCTATTGTAACTTGTACTTATGACACAATGCAGAAATCACTATGAATTCCCTGGTATAAAATGGCATCGAGCCGGCTGGAGAGATGGCTTAGTAGTTAAGAGCACTGACTGTTCTTCCAGAGGTCCTGAGTTCAATTCCCAGCAACTACATGGCTCACAACCATCTATAACGACATCTGGTACCCTCTTCTGTATACTCTATACATAATAAGTAAATAAATCTTTAAAAAAAAAGTCATTGAGCAACAGGAAGAATGACCCAGTTTCCCTAAGATCTCATAATGGCTCTTCCTCTTGGCATGTCAACATCTGGACAAGACAGACTACCCATCAGCTGGCCACTTCTGCCCTGTAGGAACTAGTCATTTGCCCCCTGGACTCCTGGGATAGATGTGACTACATGGAAGTCCCTGCCATGATCCCGAAGCTAGAGGCAACAGCCAGCCAGGGTGACTGTGCACCAGTGTAGACCTGTCTTCAGGCAATAGGCATTCAGTTCACCACTGCAATGCTGCCTTCTGTTGATGGCATTTAAATCAGACATTTGCACAAGAAAGGCTTAGGAGGTTTAGAATAACAGTCACCAGAAAGAGCCACTAATAAACTGTCTATTAAAACCTATTTGGCCTTTTTTAAAAAATAGAAAAATTATAAATTCATACCAACCATACGTTTCAAGTTACTGTTACTAAGGAGGACAAATGGACATCATGCGTCTCTGGACAGGATGGCATCTGAGTGACATCACCAAAGTTGTTTTCTGGGCAAGAATGTGTATATTGACTCTAAGCTAAACTAGACTGAGTAAGGCTAACCTATAATTGCCCTTACTTCTAATGTTAATATCATGAAAATTTACAAAAAATGTTAAATAGAAATTCTTCTTTAAGGAGCTTTGTGGGTGGTGCACACCTTTAACCCCAGCACTCAGAGGCAGAGGCAAGTGGAACTCCGTGAGTTTGAGGCCAGCCTGGTCTACATAACAGCCAGAACTACATAGTGAGATCCTATTAAAAAAAAAAAAAAAGCACTAAAGAAATGTAACTTGTGACTCTGGATTCGAATCTGCACTAAAGAAAAAGTGCAAAGCACTGGCAGGCAGGTAACAAGAGCAGAATCCACAGGACAGTGAACAGTGATGCCAGCTTCCCTGACAGTCATTTTATTGTGGTTCTACTGGGGTGCCTGCATTTTTGAAAAATAGAGCTATGACTGCTACCTACCCTTTCATCCTCTAGTAGCTCAGAAAAGGTGTGTGTGTGTGTGTCTGTGTGTGTGTATGTCTGTCTGTTGTCTGTCTGTGTCTGTATATGTGTCTGTCTGTCTGTCTATGTCTTTATATGTGTCTGTCTGTGTGTCTATGTGTAGGGAAAGTAAAAATGTGAAAAAGTAAAAGGCTCACAGATAATAAACTGTGACAAAATGCTAAAAATTAGTAAATGAGTAAAGGAAATTTAAGAATTGTCCTTTTTTTATAACTTTTCTACGAGTTTAATTAAAAAAAAAATAACATTGAACTCTGCAGGGGAAGTTACAATCTCCAATTTAAACAAAGTCCCTTTGACTTTGAAGAGGGGCAAAGGTAGAGGACCTGTGTCTACACACCTCTCCCATGCAGGTGCACACGTGTCTTGGTGAGGACACCCTCAGTGTTGGTTCTCTGCTGATCCTTTGTTTGGGAACTCTCTTTTATCTCCCGGTGGAAGTTCTGGCATTCCAGACATGCACTATGGCATCAGACTTAATGTCAGTTTTGGGAACCTCAACTCAGGTCCTCACTCTCATACAGCAAGCGCGTCACCCACTGATCAGCTCTATAGTCTGCATTTGGTGTCATTAATGGTTACTGACTGGCCACAGATCAAAATTACTGGTTCTGTGACTAAATTCAAATGTTTACTTCCTCTGCATTGACTTGTTTGAATTCAATCACAGATGCAAATTTAAATGTTTTGATTAGGCAGCTCACATGCAATTATTAGGATATTCACTGGCTCCTATTACTCATTTAAGAACAAACTGCCATATGGTCTCGGGTACTTTGGGTGGCTGTGACGTTAGCTCCATCTCTTCTGCCCCCAGCCTGGGCATACACAGCAGAGTTACAGGGAAAGTCTTAGCTATTCTTTATTTCCCTGGAGTCCTGGTCAGCAATCAGACCCTAGTTCGTAAGCCGGCTGTCTGGAATGTAGTTCTTTGTACATTCCACTCAAATGGCAGGGTCACTTTAGATCCTCTCCGTGGCTCAAATTCAGAAAATCAAGATGTCTCACCAGAAGGGGCCTCCTGTGATTCCCCTCTCAGCCTGCCCACCACCCCAGCACAGCACTTTCATGCTTCAGCCCATGAGCTATTTCAAATGCCTGGCTCTGCATTTCCTTTCATCCAGTCAACTCCAAGTTCATTTCCCAGATTTCAAAGAAGATGTCTTAGTCAATAGTTCTATTTACATGCTGACTGGAAGCCAAATGTTTTGCTGAAGTTATTTCTCACTAGCTAGAGATTATCTAATTAAAGTTGATGCATGGCTAGGCACTTCTAACTTTGATTTTTTGTTTCTTACAAATTTCTCTAGCTTTTTTCCAGGGCCATCTTTTGCCTGTTGACCTTTCTTATGTTTCAATGGCAATCCTTATATTGATGTTTCCAGGATCTCTGGATCCAGACAGAGTCCCTTTGTAGCCTCCAGACCCCAACGGCTTCTCTAACAGTTTCTGCTGGGCCTCTCATGGGCACTGGCAGTTTCTATCCTAAGAACATACCCATGTCTTTCCACCCATGCCACCAAGTCATATCTCCAGCTCCTCTCCCAGCTTTAAATGTGACTTTCCTATGTCTTTAGAGCAAAGTGCAAACTCCTTAAAAGTACCTGCTGTGAGTGACCCCATACTTACCTCCTGAAAAGCTTTTAGGCCAGCTAGTTTTTATGTTAACTCAACACAAGCTAGAATCCTCTGAGAGGAGAGGACCTCAACTGAGAAAACATCTCCATAAGGTCAGGCAGGCTTGCAGAGCATTTTCTTAACTAGTGATTGATGTGGGAGGGTCCAGCCCATTGTGGATGGGGCTACCTCTGGGATGGTGGTCCTGGCTGCTGTAAGAAAGCAGGGTGTACCCTAGAGGAAGAGCAGCCAATAAGCAGCACTCTTCTGTGACCTGCCTCTGGGTTCCTGCCCTGTTTGAGTTCCTGTCCTGACTTCCTTAGATCTGAACAGTGATATAGAAGTGTAAATTAAAAGAAACGTTATTTTCTACTATGCTTTTGCTTTATCTATTGGGAGGAAGAGAACTATTTTTTATTTGAGAAGCAGAGTATCTTTAGTCAAGCTCATGAAACATCGTCAGTGTCCTATGGGAAACCTGGGTTGAAACATCTACTCCCCAGTGTCAGGTTGTTCAGCAAATGTCTGAAAAATGTACCTGGAAAGTAGAAGCCATTTTCCTCACATCTGGCAATGACCTTCTGGCCTTTGAGAGGATCAACTTTCCTTGATCTGATTTTCTTTGTTGGATACCCTTGTAGTTTCTGCTGCTGAAAAAGACCAAGAGTAAGACATTACGAGCAAAAGTAATGCCTAGTAGAATCATGAAGAGAGGGAGCCTGAGAGTCACTTTTGCTTGTCACATGTGTATCACATACTCATCTGGGACACCTCCATCCTACATTATTAAAGATCACCCTTTTCATAAGGGTGACTTTGGCACTCTCTGTCTCTGCCTCTCTCTCTCTCTCCCTCCCCCCTCTCTATATATATAGTTTTTCTTTTCTTAGATTAGTTATCCAATTCTTTCACACTAAACTATATATATATAAGAATTATATAGAATATATGTATATTTGTAAGCTGTGATAGCTTCATTGCCATTGGTTAATAAAGAAGCTGTTTTGATCTACTGTAAGGCAGCTTAGAGGCAGGTGGGAAATCCAAGCAGAGATATAGGAGGAGAAGGAAGGAGTCAGGCAGACTCTGAGCCACCCAGAGAAGCAAGATGTGAAAGTATTGGTAAGCCACCAGTCATGTCGCTATACATAGATGAACAGAAATGGGTTAATTTAAGATAAATGAATGTGCTAGTAATAGCCTAGGCCATAGACCAGACAGTTTATAATTAATATAATCCTCTGAGTAATTATTTTATAAGCAGCTGCAGGACTGCAGGTGGGAGAGATTTGTCCAGACTACAGGCCCCAGGTAGGAAAGGAAAACTTGGGGCTACAAATATATAATAATATATAACATTTATATTTATATAACATGTAATTATTATATAAAATTTATATTTATATAATATATAATTATACATAAAACAATATATATAATTTAGTTGATAGTGAAAGAATTGGATAACTAATTTTAAAAAAGGGAAACTTAAAAAAGGTATACATAGAATTTGAATTCCTAAGATTCTAGATGGCTTCACAGCTGGATAGCAGACTAGTTGAGATCCAGGGTCCAAACTATCACCTTCCTAGAACTGTGAGGAGACTATTTCAACAGAGACGTCAACCACAGTTAGCATCTCTGAGAGACAAGTGTGAAACAGTGGCCCACCGGCCCCTCCATGACAACAATAAACCCTTAGAAACCACCTCACAGAAAAGAAATGCATGAGCTATGGACGGGATCATCCTCACCCTCACATCCTCTGCTGGGGAAATCATCCCACCAGAAGGCAACGGACCACACTTCCAAGGTTCTGGATGAAAACGGCAATCTAGGATTCTAAATCCCAGCAAACCACTGATCAAATCAAAGGGCAGGTTAATCATAAAATCATCTCCCTAAGTAGAAGTTCTTCCATCCAGTTCATCCTGTTTTAGGAAGAGACTTGAACGTGTTCTCCAGCAAAATGAAAGAGCAAAGGATGAAAAAGCAACACAGAAACCATAGAACGCAGGACTGCTCCAAGAGAGCAGGGAGAGAGATCTCCAGGGAAGAGCTGTGTTCAGTAAGATCTGCAGGAGGTCTCGCGGGTAGAGGGTAATGATGTAGGAATTCTGGAAATACATACATATACACATATCTAAAATCATGCACATAAATCTAAAGCATACAAAATGATTTAAATACAGACAAAATTGCAGCACAACCTTGGATACCAAGGGACAAAAATTGAAGAAGTGATTGTCTGATTGTAAGACCTTCAAAGAGGCCGTGTGTTCCTGCCCTATGACTTATCCTGATATTGGATAATCTAATTATAACAATGCCAGTGCTACTTTGTAGATTTTTAAAAATTTTATAGTAACTCTTTGGAAGTATGCCCCACCAACACAGTGTTTTAAAAATTGCTTTTGGAAAGTGGAGTTGAAAGCAGAGAGACAAAGCCCCGGTACACAAGAGGCCACCATGTGGAGTTAGGACACAGAAATATCGGCTCCAGAACATGAAATCAAATGCAAATAGGAGAAGGGGATAACAAGAGAGGCACTATCACACCGTGAAATGAAAGCTATTGTTTAAATATAAAGAAAGTGACTGAGAGGAACGATCAAACCAAAGAACAAAAGCCAGCCTTTCATGGATGCTGCTTCTGAGGGGTAAAATTGAAAGAGAAAGTGAAGGGCCATTATCAACAGCATCGTCTTTACACTATGTCAGTTGTTGCCATATGAAGTATTATGTTAAGATTAGAAATTAAGCATTTTCAGAGAGCAGTTTGGACTCATCCATAAAGTGCACATGTGCAGAAGAGAAAAACACAGCACGTGCTTTGAGAGTTAAGACGTACACTGTTGCTGGTTGCTTTTTACTCTTTTGTAGGGCCTCCCACCCAGCTTCCAAATAAATCACACACACTGAGGCTTATCCTTACTTATAAATGCCCGGCCTTAGCTTGGCTTATGTCTAGCCAACTTAAGTTTAAATTATCCCATCTACCATCACTCTGGGCTTTTACCTTTTTCTACTTCCGGTAACCTTACTTTCACTCTTACTCCATAGCCGGCTGGGTGGCTGGGTGGCTGAGTGGCTGGGTGGCTGGGTGGCTGGGTGGCTGGGTGGCTGGGTGGCTGGCCCTTAGTGTCCACCTCTCCTTGTTCCTAGATCCTCCTTTCTCTAAGATTTCTTCTTTTATTTATTCTCCCTGCCCGCTAGCTCTGCTTATCCTTTCTTCTGCTTTGCTATTAGCTTCAGCTCTTTATGAGACCATCAGGTGTTTTAGACTGGCAAAGTAACACAGCTTCATAGAGTTAACCAAATGCAACATAAACAAAAGTAACACACCTAAAATAATATTTTACAACAGTGCATCACTGCCTAAGACCCAGACCACCAGAGTAAGCCTCAAATGATGTGATTGGGGGCCGCTCAAAGGGGACATCAGCCTTCTGAAACTAAACTGATGTGAGAACCACTCTAAAGGTTCAGAGAAGAAGGAAATGCCTACAGAAGTAAAAGTATAAACCAAGTTTTATTTAAAATGTTCAGCCTTCAACAAAGAATTTAAAAGTCTTGAAGCCCAATATTCAAAATATCCATTATACAATAAAAATGTAACATTAAGTAAGTAATAAACTATGAGCAATTCCTCAGGTAAAAGGCAACCAGTAGGTCCCAATACTGAGATGACCTAGATGCTAAAATGATTGATAAACTTAAAACCAGCAATCGTAACCTAAGCCCAGGAGGCAAGTATAAATACTCCTAAATCACAATTATTTTTAAACAGCAGAAACATATAAAAACTGTTATTCTGCATGATTATATATGGAAATTTTAGAGAAAAAATAGAATACACAGAAAATATATCTACTTAATAATAGAACTGTCCTATCAGAGGAAAGATTGGTATACTTGAATTAAGGACAGAGAGAAAACAGTTTTAAGAAGGAACAGTATCCATATTCTGAGCCAAATAAGTCCTATCTGGCCCAACTCAGTGATAACCTTACCAGGACGAGGTCACATTCACGGAATTTCAGAAAGAACACAGAAAAAGATAATTTTCTTATTTCCAGATAGTGTCATATGAGTTAAAGTTGAAGTGAATGTCTTAGCTATATCTACTGTATGAAGAAACTAGTACCATCTTACAAACATTGAAAAGAAGCTTTTAATTTTGATTATGTGCCTGTGTGGGCATGTGCATGTGGGTGTAGGTACCCACAGAGGCCAGAAGAGGGTGCCAGATCCATGGAGCTGAAGTTCCATGCAGTTGTGAGCTACCTGCTGTGAGTGCTAGGAACTGAATTCAGGTCCTTTACAACAGTAGTACATATTCTTAACAACTGAGCTATCTCACAGCCCCAATCCAAGAAATTTTTGAAAAGAAATAATTTGGATGTTTTCTACTCCTTATTTCAAAACTTACTGTAACCTACAGTAATGAAGAAAGTGTGGAATTAACATATGGAGAATTATATGGATCAAAGAAACAGTATTAAGAGTCCATTAAAAGGTTAATAATTGTGGTCAATTAATTTTTTTCATTTGGATGGAAAAATTGATACTTTCTTAAACTTACCTTATGACTGATAAATAGGCATCTTACTAAGATAAATGGAAACTTATAACCATGCAAAGACTTACAAGTAAGTATTGATATCAGCATTATTCATGATGATCAAAGGGCATTCAATTGTCAATTAACTGGAAATGGAATTAACATAATATGGTATACAATAAGATTTTATACAGTCACATATGAAATACACAGAGAAAGCTAATTTATAGAGCTAGAAGTTGCTTGGTGGTTGACTGGAGCTGAAAATGTGACCAGATTTTATGACAATGGCTGACAACTGTAACCATCAAATTGACACAATCTGGAATCTAGGAAGAATGTCTCAATCAGGGAGACCCTCTACACTGGCTTGGCTTGTGGGCATGTATGTGTGTGTGTGTGTTGGGTATGAATTGTCATAGTTGACTGAGTTAGGACCCAGCCCACTGTGGGCAGCACCATTCTCTAGGCACTGGATCCTGAACTGTGTAAAAGTAGGAGAATGGAGCTGAGCAACAGGCAAACAAGCAAGTGAACATGAATGTATCTGTTTCTCTCTGCTCTTGGCCATGGATGTGACATGAATCTCACTGTTTGGAGTTCCTCCATTGTGACTGCCTTGCAATGATTGTGAACGAGACTGTGAACTGAAATAAAGCATTTCTCCTCAAAATTGCTTTGTGTTGGGGTTTTTTCTCGGCAACAGAAATGCATCTGGAACAACTGTGTCAGTTTTGTTGAAAACCATGGAAATAGGTGAATTTTATGACATTTAAACTATACTCCCACAAAACTGGTTTTTTTTTGGGGGGGTGTAAAAACAGGTGGCCATTTGTTTCTGGTGTGCTCTACATAACTCCAGTCACAGGGTTTTGCATACAGTGGGCCAAATGAATAAGTTATGCACAGAAGTTTCTGGGTCTATACTGAGCTACTTCCTCAACCTGAATCTACTTTTAAACCAAAATGTGATCCAAATAGCCCTTCCCCACCTCCATATTTCTATGCTGCAGAAATAGAAGTTGGGACCTTCTATTCTGGGATGTTCTTTACTTTTTCTTTGTCATTAATTTAGTAATTATCAGAGTGCTCATCAGAATCATTTTATAGGTTCTCGTTATGGACCATCAAATGTCCCCTTCCTCGAGACGCAGACTCCTAATCAGAAAGTGGTTTTCACTGGTGTTCTGAGTTTGTCTTTTGCAGTGTAGTGGCCATAAAACTATAGCTGTGACTTTGCTGTGCTATAATTATATCACAAATAAAGTATGTAGCATGATACTTTATGAGATCATCTGCAGGCTCTCGCTTTGGGAGGTTTCTAATTCATGATGGAGAGGACCATAAACATATAAATAACTTCAGCCAGTTCTCAAGTCAAGACTCCCATTCAGTACAGTTTGGGTTCTGTTAATTAAGTGACTCATCTCCCCAGTGACTAATACAAGCGGGTCATCTGCACTCATCTGTCATTGTGATCTGTTTGCTGGTGCTTTGGGGATTCATTAAAAGGAGCAGACATATCATCTGCTTCCTCAAAGATAAAAATTCAGACAATCATCAGACTAAGGGTTAAAGTCTCTTCAGAGGCCTGCAGTATAGAATCTATTCCTTGGATTAGTGTTGCCTGTAGTCTCCAAAGGCATGGTCCAAAATGTACACTGCTCATTTGTTATGATATTCCCATCTATCCAGATTTTGTGTCCCATCCACACCCCTTCTTGGGTACATTTACTGATCCAATCAGTCTACTAAAGAGAATGGCCCAGTGTCCCTGGATGCATTGGATGGATTGGTAGTATCAATGGTGAATGCCATCTCCTTGTTCCTGGACTTTCATTCAGAAGAAAAAAATTAAACCCTCATAAGAAGTTTAGAATATCCTTCTGCAGTCTGAAAATGGCCTCAGGAGGATGAGTCTGCACCAGGAAACAGACAATACATTTCTGAATGCTGCCACCCGGCTGTGTGAAGGGGCAGCATCTCTTGACCTTCCTAGAAAACCCACATGTTCTCCACCATCCAATAGTCTTATGTTTCTGTCTGGAAATATCTACTTCTGCACTTTAGGAGATAGCTAAGCCTCAAGTGTACCAGGACACAGATACCAATGTGCCTTATTTTCAGTACTGGAAGGGAGAACATGAGTTCTGCAGATTTCTCACCCAAAGCATCTTGCAGGCAGAATTCACTGTAAGTGTCCTTGTAGAATAATCCAGTCACTGGGTAAATTGAGAGACTGAAACATACTGGGTTAAATCAGTGATGGCTTAAAAAATCCGCCTTGATATAAAGTTTACAACCTCTATGCTTCTTGACACCCATGTTCACTTCATCAAAGACCAACTTAGCTGCCAAGGAGTCTGCCTCCAGACAGACCACACTTTGCTATCCCACCCCCAAAAAAGTCACATGTCTAGTAGCTTGCTCATTAGCACCCATGTCTGAAGTCCTTTCTTCAGGGTCACAGTCAGACTCTCACAACATTCATCTCACTCGACTCCTTTGACCTCTGGCTCCCAAGCTCTTAATATTTCAGCCAGAAGGACATATATGAATTTTTTTAAGATTTTAAAATTGGTTTGAGGTACAAATCTATCAAGTCAGTTTGCTTAAAATATCAGGTTCTTTTCTCTTTTTTCTTCCCTTTGTAGTGAGGTACACACTAGTTCATCTGACGAACTTTTAGCCTTTCACTCTATGGAAACCTTTCCACCCACCCCCAACATGGGTAGCAGTAGTGGGTGGAGCACAGTGGAGATAGTTGTTGGCTTTGGTTTTAAATGCCAAAAGGCCTCTCTAAATGACTTAAAGCATGTTCCCTTCAAATTCCTGGGACGTAACAGTGAGTCCTATTTACTGTTCAGGTTTTCAACTTCTTTTGCCATTGCTAAGAGTTCCTTCCTAATTTATCCCACAGCATGTAATTTTATGGAAAGGGCACTCACATGGGTTTCCTCAATGGTATTTTTGTACCTCAGCATGACTGAATAGACTCACAGATGAAGTGGAGCCATCAAGGCAAAGCACATGTCAAGGGTTGCACCAATACGACCGTTTGTGCCACACAAGCAAAATGTGGGTTTCTGGGTTAGAAAGCTAGACCATTGGGGCTCTTAGGCAAGCTGTTCCTTCAGCTAGAATTTTGACAACCTTATCTTGAAACATGACAGCTGCTGCTTTTGAACTGTGTCGATGGCTTTACGGATGCTGTGTGGTGTAGCCTGAGGTTTCTGGCCTGTCTAGCTCAAGATCTGAATCTGCGGTCTCATAGCTGCTTAGCCTCAAATAATTATACAAAGGTTTATAATAATTATAAACTGTTTGGCCTATGGCTCAGGCTTATCAACTAGTTTTTATAACAACTCATCTTTATGTGGCTACTGGCTTATTTGTGTGTGTGTGTGTATATATATATATATATATATATATATATATATATATATATATATATATAGTTTCTTTGGGTGACAACTCACAACATCCTTGTCTGACTCAGCTTTTTAATTTATGTTTGGTCCACGCCAAAGAACATCTTAGCCCATTTTCTTCATGTCTTACATCACCTAGGTGCATGCTCAGAATTCAAACCAAACACTGGCTTATACAAAGATTTCCTTAGGATGCAAACATTGGAAGAAATAGAGAGACCAGAAAATACTGACTAACATATATCTAAGCTTAGGCCGAGGTACTGGCATGAACCATGTTTACTATCCCAGCTCTGGAGAACTGTATGGTCCACACTGCCAGCAAGTAGAGCACAGCCACCCTCTATCCCCCTGCACATGAACATGGTCTAAGTGTTTGGCAGCAGGGCCTCTTTTGAGGTTTTTGCCACTAACATTGAGTCAGGAAGTCTCTCTTTAAGGAACCATGCCTCTGCTCACCTCCAGCAAACAGAACACACCTGAGAAAATGCTGCAACCAAGAAGCTGTGCTTGATTGACTCTGTTCCCTTTTTGTCTGTATGAACAGAAAACTTGTGCGAGGCTTCTGTGAGACTGTGGAAACCCATCATGTTGCAGCTCAAGCCCACAGGCCACCGAGTATCTGTACCAAGGTCCACTTGAGAGACATAACTGGCTGGCTTTGGTTTCTGTATTGGTTTCTGTATTCTAGAACTCTTTTTCAGGCTTTATATGGACATGTGCCCTACACTGGGTGCCATTTTTAGTCTGTTATTTCTTGGTCTGACCTAGCCCCAAGGTCTGGATTCACAGTCCCCCAGCTACTTAGTCCCAAATAAACATACAGAGGCTTATATTAATTACAAGATGTTTGGCCTATGGCTCAGGCTTATTACTTGCTAATTCTTACATTTAAATTAACCCATGATTCTATTTATGTTTAGCCTTATGCCTTGGTATCTTTTTCTCAGTGCAAAATTCTCATCTTGCTTCCTCTGCATCTCACTGAGTGGCAACCTGATCCACAGAGGAAGTCAGACGAGCAATGACCATGGAGAGGAAGCTTCAGTCTTGCCTTCAAAATCCAGAGAATACATTGATTTATCTTTCTAGATTCAACAACCAGGTGATGTATGCCAAGGTTCCAAGAGATACCACTCTCTTACTATGCCATTGCATCTTTCCAGTTCATAGTATTTGATTGGTAGAAATATTAAAGTTACTAGATATTGGATGCTTTTTAACTTTTCCATTCCGTAATAGCATGTTTCTGTACCAGTTGTAGACACAGACCTACAATTTAACTACTACCAGTCTCCATCTCAAAATTATAGAAAAGAACTATTACTGAATGATTTTGTTCTCTGGAATCATTGAACTCTGCCATACAGAACCCCAAAATCGCTCTAACAGCACCCTCAGTTTGCTTAGCGGTCCCTGCCTGCCTTGTCCTCTGCTCAAGGAGGTCTGTGACTGCTATAATTAAGATAATTCATGGAAGGCCAGTATGCTTTGACCCTTCTCTCTAGGGTTCCCAATTATGAGACCAGAAAATCTTCAAGCTGTCTTTATGAATAATATAAATCCATTTAGAGGGTTGGTGAATGGGACAGAGCCAGTGTAGCATCCCTCTGCTCCCTCTCTCTTCTCATGAAGATCCCCAAGGTCTTTCTCTCACCTAAAAGACATCCAAGGGCTTTACTCTTTTAAAAGTGGGCTCTGAAGAGAGAATGAAAACAAAAAAATGAAAGTGAAGAGACATACACTCTTGACCAGCTCTGGGAGTCCACTGATAGTGTCCACTCTTGACCAGCTCTGGGAGTCTGCTGATAGTGTCCACTCTTGACCAGCTCTGGGAGTCCGCTGATAGTGTCCACGGTGTGTTATGTTAGTCTCAGTGTGGTTTCTCGTCAGGAAACTTGTGGTTTTAACAGAAAGTAGATGGTTGTCTAAGAAATGAGCTCGAAGCAGGATTTCCTTAGTCCTGAAGAGGAGGTCAAGTCTTCTCACAAAGGTTGTCCCCAGATAGCAAGTTTGCCATCATGTCTAAGAGAGACTTTTGTCCCCAACCCTTTCAGTAACTGGGTACTTAGCTTTTCAAAACCAGAGGGAGGTGTGTGTGTGTGTCTTCTCTAATAGAAATGCCTTTTCTCCTCCTTGAGGGAATAGGTACCTTTAGGAACCAGCATGAGAAATGAAGTTCCCTCACACCTCCCAACAGCTTCTACTTCCCTCTGGGAAAGCTGTTTCCTGAGCAGGTCACCCACAGGCGTCATCTGGTCTTTTGTGCATCTGATCTTTTGTGACACTTTGTGAATAGCTATTATGATGCTCAGGGAAATGTTACAGGGATGGAACCCTAAAGCAGATGATGGCTATATAGCCCCTCCCTGACACCAGGAACATCTCTGCACTCTGGAGGAGACAATCAGTGAAGGCAAGATCTCCAGCCCACTGCTCTCAGCAACTTCAAGGGCTCTCATTAAAAGATGACCACTCTCGGTTGCTTCTTAAAGGGAAAGGTTACTGACACTGGAGGATCTGTCACATGAATGATACCAATGCTCCTTCTGCATCACTGCCTGGCATATGGCCCAACACCAGTTTCCTGTTTTATGTATGTTTCTCATGTAACACTATGGTGTACAAATAAATTCTAAGTCTTTTGGAAAACATCCTGAGACATCTATATCTAGATGGGCTGTCTGCCTTTACCCACTCACCTCCTACATACATTCTCTAATCTTCTCTGAGGGCCCTGCTCTGCATACCCAGACACATCTAACCAGGGACCAGACTGATCCTCTTACTGTCCCTGGAAGAGCACAATAGGAGAGGAACTGACTGGGAACAGACAGGAAGAGGAGAGAAAAATTAGGGCATCAGTTTCTCTGTTCTTGGTTTCTATAGTTTCCGCCATCCCTTGTTGTTGTTGGGCTCTAGGTTTCCCAATATTTCCTGCTGGCTGACTCTGACTACCCTCCCCTCATCTGGGTACAGTCTTTGCATTAATGCTCCTCTGCATGGGCCAACTGAGTAACACTGCTTTGCTGCCCGCCTGGGTTCTGCTGATGTGTTTTCCACACTCAGTTCTCTTCCTCCGGACAAGTGGGTAATAACCATTCCCAGACTGTTTATGGTGCTTGGGTATCATCCATGCTGAACACATAGAGCACCTTGGAGGTGGGTGAGTGCTGGGATCCATCCAGTGAGCATCTCCAATGAGGAGGGAATCCTTTTAGCTGCAGCATAAAGTGACAACCTGGATGTGGCTTTTGCTACCTTAGGGATCTTCAGAGCTGACATCTTACTCTGAACAATGTACCAGTCAGAGGATTTCTTTTGGTCAATGGCATTTGTGGGGTGTGTGTGTGTATGTGTGTGGTGTGTGTGTGGGGGTGTGTGTATGTGTGTTCTCCTTTGATGTCCTCCAGTGGCTGGAGCTCCTGGGTCGTGTCCTCTGCCAGGAACTCTGGCTGCTGTGGTGCAGTGCAGTGTTGGCTGAGTGTCTCTGTTATTCTCTCTCACCCCACTGTCTGTCTGTCTGTCTGTCTGTCTGTGTGTCAACTTTGGGCCACCACACATACATGTTCCAGATCCTAGCTCAGCATTACTAAACTGCTGGCTGGGGATAATGTGGCTGGTTTTCACATGTCACCCTTTCTCAGGTGACAAATGTCATTACTGCACAGCCCAGACTTGTGCCCCTCTCATCTTTACATGAGAGGTCTTACCCTATCAGAGAATGTTCACAGTGCTAGGGAACCAGCTTCCCTCCAGATAGCAGCTGTGCAGACTGATGTTTTCATTGTGGCATGAGAAAGACTCACCAGCAGGGTTAAGGTATGACATCTCTTACCCTCATGAAGAGGGAATCTGAAAACTAGACAGAATGGGTTGTAATGTAGGAACAACTGGTCTGGTCCAGATACTATCTTGGAACAAAGATACTAACTATATATATTCTGATTTCACTTTATATAATTTAAAGATCTTTCCCTCTAGGTCTCTCTTCCCAGCATTCCTGTTATACATAGTGTCGAAATA